>CM053784.1:624340368-624650368 GCA_028749045.1 Cupressus sempervirens
TAAAATGTCATGCAGAATTACTAAAATGCAGATTTTTTAACAGCAGGTAATAACAATGAAAGTAACATGCAACTCTCAACTCGAATCAGGTACAAATCTGAAGTACACAGCAGATATGAGATGGAGTTGTTCAAAACTGATTACAAATGTGGAGAATCACAAACCTATCGCTGGAAACGAGTGATAAATTCCATAGCGGTTAAAACCAATTCATTCAATGCCTAAACACCATAGTCACCTTCCCAAGGGTGCCTCCAAGGTGCAACTGGCTGTATTAGATTAGAACAGCAAAGGAAGGGCTCCCGAAAACGCATATGTATGACTTCCTCCAGCTTATGCCCTAGCAGCAGCATGTAGCCACCTAGAAGAAATTTGGCAGGCAATGGAAGAAGTATAGCTGACATTAAATCAATCCCACAAGTCTGCATTAACCTCCTCCTAACTCCACAAATCAGAACTCTGTCTGATCAATGAATACATCTGTGCTTCCTATATGAAAGCACTGAGCGATTCTCCAGACTGTATCTCTCAACAACATGAAGAATATTGTTTGCAAGGGGTGTCGCCCTCACAAACCAAAAGGAGCAGCAAGTCCTGCAAAACCAGCAGCATAACGATATCCAAAATCACAGCAACCCTCATGAGTTTTTTTAATTCTTTTATCTTTCTCCAAGGGGTTCGATCCTTGTCACCAAGACTGGGGTTAAATAAATCACCTCTTTGGTCTCCCAAATATTAAAGGCCTCTTTCTTTTAACAACCTCTTACTTAGGATGTCAAATGTCCCCCTTTTAAAAACAATGTTGTGCTTCCAGGCCAAGGGGTACTAGTCGCTTGAGTCAGAAAGTGACAATATAAGAGACAAGTGGTTAAAATCATATATATATTTCTCTGACTGTATTAAAACCTCACCCAACATCCAAATACGAAATATTACGCTACTGGAGAAATAGAGGCTGGCCCAACAGCTGAAAATGGATTCTTACTAAAAATAGCAATTGTTAAAACTATTATGTCCAAATGCCAAAGTGGCCTGATTTGAGGTGCACTTAAACTTACTGTAAATAGTAAGTGCTAAAAATAGCCACTGCTAAAATTACTTACTCAAAGGGCTCCAGAAAATGACAGTGCGCTCCTAAATCCTGTCTGAAGATGAAATTGCTTCTGATAACAGCTCTAGGAATTATTGTAAATCTGCATTTATCCGTCTGAATACACTAGCGACATCAAAATACCCCTTCGATTTTGTTGACACCAACCGAGAAGACCAACATGCACTGCACCACAACAGAACCAGAAAGTGGGGACATTACATTCTCTATAGCTATAGGTAATCCAACGACCTTTTTAAAAAGTAATTATAACCTTCATGGCATCTACTCTTAATCCCCTCACAACAGGTTCCATTTTGTTTTTGGCAAAGTAATGACCCCCTCTTTGGCTTTGGATTTGTCTTTCCTTGCAATTTTTAGCAATTTCTTTAAATTCCTCAGTCTATTTGCAACCAGTATTTCATTTAAAAAAAAGCAGAGTTAAATTGTATGAAATATATATATCACAAAATATAGAACTCTTAGGCTGCCATTCCAAACTTCATTTCTTTCTTTTCTTTTTATTTAATTGAATGGTGGATTGCAAATAAAAAATCATAATGCAGGATGAGGGGAATCTTTTGATATCACACCCAAAATGAACCAACCCCAAATTTGTTTTAGCTGAATTCGCAAATCTGAACCAAGACGCATACCAAAACTGGCAACTTAGTCTTGAACTAGTGTACATAGTTCTCTATTATAAATTTGATATCTTTTAACTATAGAAGTGAAAAAATACGAATAATAACAAATTGGTTTACCTCGAAGCAAGACAACACCCATCATATATTTACAATGTTACTCTTAAGTTTTGGGGACAGGGAAACAGGTTTCCAGGACCTTTTTTTGCCAGAGCAGGGGATAGCAGGGGACGGCTACTATATATATATATATATAAATATATAAATATAAAATACACACAGACTTCAAATATGTTCATGAATTTCAGAATTACATAGCAACATAATAACATTTATAATTAGTAATCTAAAGGCTAACATTATTGAATCGGTGATCAATGTCATTCGTTGAATCATCATAGAACATAGCATGAAATGAATCAAATTGCATCATCATAGAATAGGAAACTCAGTTGACTATCCCCGTGTTTTGGGTACGGTTTCCAATATTTTTGGCCAATTGGGGATGGCTTGGAAACATTTCTGGCCGTCCCTGCATCCTCGAAACCATTTCCGTTTCCAAAATGTGGGCCTTAGGGGTGGAAATGCGTTACCGGGTAACACTGTATATTTACTTGCACTAGTTTCTGTTTTTGTTGTGAATTAGGAAGAGCAATCATAAGAGCATGAATAATCTTATGTTTAAAATGTCAAATTCTTCATCAACCCTTTAACCCAATGCAACAACTCCCCATGGCTGCAACTTCGTGTATAGGTGAGGCTATAGAGAAAGAGATTGGATCAAATTTCCTTTTATATTGAGCAACCTCTAAAAATATCGTACTTTCAGTCACATCCTTTTTTGTGGATCAATTCATGATATATATATGATGCAGCCTAAAGACATGAAGTGAGATTGGAATATCACACAGCATCACATAGACATCAAGAAGTCTTTGGAAAGATTCCAACGCAGTACTTAAAAGGTCAACAGAATCAACAAGCTTTCAATTTAAAGAATTGAAATACTTTCCTTTTCTTCTGTACAGCCTAAATCTGACGTACACCACATAGCTTATGCAAAGGTGGTCGGTTATATCATTAAAGACTTGTAATGCCTCTTTCCAAGATGATGTGGCCTCTCATGATATCTTGAGCCCTTCTGATTAGCCTTTAGGAGGACATGAACATTCAAAAGGAGCTGCCATGCAATCACCTTCTGTTGGGGTGCCACACTTCTTCAAGGATGGGCCAAAGTTGGGTTGACTACTAACTGATCTTGACTGTCAGCTCCTATTTAAGGTCAGAAATTGAAATATTAGTAATGCTTGAGGATTATGAAGATACTAATTAATTGTTTGAAATTTCCGAATACCACAGTTTATAACAGCAATGAATAAATTCATCTTTGTGTTGAAGGATGTACATCAAATTGCCATCTTTGCAAAGAAGATTTATTTCTACCATCTGGAGTTGATAAATGTAACTTGTGACTATTTGTGACAATCTGTTGAAATAATTTTGGCTGCAAGCTGTTTGTGAAAATGTCCTTGAAATACCCAATGTTTACTATTCTGATTATGCCTATATACTTGTGAGTTAGTTGCAGCTGTTTATAAGCATTTAAATCAGAAATATAGAATGAATGGTTGCATGCCAACTATTTGATGAATTTCCTGTGATCCTAATTTGAAAAAACTTGCAGGTTCATAAGTTTTTCTGGTAGGGCTTCTTACATTTAGTTGAGCAGATAATTGCTTCTAGAAGAATTCGAGGAACAATAGGACTATGAGGGAGGTTTAGATCAAGTGTGCAATGTTTGACAACCCATGGCCGAGCTCCTTACTGTCCATGGTAGAAACAAACCTTCTACAAATAATAAAGATGAACAATTCAAGCCAAGCATGAACTTACAATTCTCATGAGAGTGAAGACAATTAACAAGTATACCATCACTTCCATGCCATATATACCACACTTTTATGCTACTGTAACACCATCAAAATACCTGTGAACTTGACTTATATACTACTGTTGCATCACCGAAATACCTGCAAAATAAACAATTGTTAAAAGAAATATTTCTGGTTCAAGAGAAGGTCCTATGCTTATTTAGGAATGACAGAAAAAACGAATTATCTTTTTGTTTGATATCAATAATGCAGGTTCAAATTGCCTTGGATAGTGAATGCCATTAGTACAGTGATCTATGAACCTATGACTAGCTGAATCTTAAAAGGTTATCTCTATCCTCATATTGATTGTGTGGCAGTTGCCTGCTGCTTATATGTACAACAGTAATATTTATTGTATGAAGCATTTATATTCGGTTGTTAATAGCATTTATGCTATAATGCCAACTCTGTGGGGGGGGCGCATAAAGAGATGAGTTCTTACCATCTATATGTGGTGCTTAGAAGGCACATTTAGTTGTAATGATCATCAATCTATATTTCATAACATTTTTTTTTATTGGAGAAAATTCTTGTACGGCAATATCATCTTCAATGGAGCAACTTGGGATGCCATATATTTGTTTAACTGAATATGGAGGTCGCATGGACTATCTTTAACATGCATATTTTTTTTTGAAAATCCTTGTTGGATTTTATTCTGCCAAAAAAATTCCCATCCCCATATGTCCTGGAACAATCAAATTCAACATTTCAAGTTTTCAATGCTTATATATTTTGTTGGGGTATACTGATTGTAACATTGATAGCATCTTTTGGCTTTCATAATGCTGTGGATGTGACAGGACAGCATGGCACATTAGAATCAGTTCCAGAGCTCGAAAAGGCTATGTATATAGGAGTTAATGGAACTCCTTGCGTGAGGCTTCTGAATCTATCAGGAGAGATTGGGTGTGCAAGTAAGTTTTATTCTCTTCCAGTACAATTATTTTTCTTGCCATTTTTAAAATCAGAATCTCATCCTAATCAAATAGAACCCAAGTCTCTTTCCAAATGAATCCAACTGTAAAGCTTTGGTGTGTATCATATAATTTGCTTTAGTACTTTTACTGCTTAATGCTAATTTACTTCTGATTAAAATCAACCAAAATCCAATCAATGTGATATCTCTTAATTTGATTAATTTTACACTTATAGCAAAAGTCAAGAAAACAACTTGGAAAGTTGTTTCAGATTTTACTCTTATTTCTGCACCGCAGCTGCACATTTTGGCTCACTGTAACCTGTTTTGAGTAGACTGCCGTATTTTCAATACATTACTTGATATACATGGATGGTTTCCTTATCCTATTTAGTGACTATGCTTGTGATATGTATTTTAAAGTAAGGAAATTTCTTATGACCATTTTTAACTTAAAACAATTTTCTAATCTGCAGATCCAGGTCGTGGGAAAATTACAGCTCCATTAAGACGGCTTGAAAAGGCCACGGATGAGCTGGATCAACATTCAGCAATTCTTTTGCCATTACATGAATTTAACAATTTCTTAAACAGGCAAGCAGAGACCTTTGAATATAACCATTTATTCAATCTCAGGCATTTTCTTTTATAAATAATTTACACTTCTTTTCATGAAAGTTTATTTGATCTGCTTCAAGTTTCCAATGAGAGCAACGTGCTTCCCATTTTAAGGTTTTAAAACATTACTTTTTGACTGACCATGAAATCAAAATAAAAACAAGATGAGATTCTACTCATGGTGGAATTTTAAAAACTCAAGTCTATTTTCCTCTATTTGGATTATGTTCTCTCTGTTTGCCAGATGACAAAGAGCCGGTGATACAATTTTAGGTGGACTGCAAATCAAATGAGGATGTCTACAAATAAAACTTTACGTGGAATTTTGAAATGGAGCCACATTCAAGATGGATTGACACATTGATGAGATTCTAAGTTTCTTGTTCATTTTTTTAATTATATTTTACGATTGTGAATAACCAAGATTTTTCTCTTGTTAAAGTTTGTTTGATTTCCTTCAAGATTCCCCATTTGAAGGTGTTGAATCATTACCATTTTTCTGTTCAAACTGCAAAGAAGATGTGATTCTAGGTTTACCAAAAACCAAATGAGCATGTTTGCAAATAAAACTTCATCAGGAATTCTCAAATGGTTTTACATAAAAGATGGATTGATGCATCGACTATATTCTAATGAGAATTTATTCCCCATTTGAAGGTGTTGAATCATTACCATTTTTCTGTACAAACTGCAAAGAAGATGTGATTCTAGGTTTACCAAAAACCAAATGAGCATGTTTGCAAATAAAACTTCATCAGGAATTCTCAAATGGTTTTACATAAAAGATGGATTGATGCATCGACTATATTCTAATTCTTTTGTTTAATGTTTTTGACATTTTTGTATTTTAGGATAGTAGATGAGCCGAGATTCGCTCAGAATGTAGCAGGTCTATTACTTGAATATGAACCCCAAAATCAATTCCAGGCACTAGGTAACTAAAACGGAAACTCTATGCCAGTTTCCTAGCCTATATCCTCTTCAATTCAATTCAACATCCTTGTCTATTTTGATTAGCAAAATTTTCTTGGTTCTGCAGGTTTTTCTCCAGACGAGACATTTCCGCAGGCAGAATTTGCCCCTTACAAGAACAAGACATATCAATGGAATCCTGTTGTAAGTCTTTGTATTTTCTGTGTTTATATGGATATGAGCACTATTCACATTCCAACTTGTTACTGTTAGAGATAAAGAAAAGATTATGAAAATTCATGCTATGGAGATCTTTCAGTTAGGTTTCTTCATAAGTCGAAACTGTTGGTTCCCCCTAAAAAGAAACTTTAAGTTATAAGATAAGTTTGTGTGTGTGTCATTCATTTCAGGGAAGCAGTATCCTGCATCATAGCTACAACTTTCCTGTATTTATGCTCTCTCAGGAAAGCACGGAAGTTCTGCAAAAGGTAAATCAACTTTTTGGTTACAATGGTTCTTTTTGTGTCCCCTTCTATTTCTGGCTTCTACCATTTCCATTTAAATTTGAAAACCGAAGTATGGAATAAATTGAATTGGGAAACAACATAAGATGAGTGAAAGACTTGAATCTGTTGTGGATTTTGTGTTTGGGTTACAAATTCAATTTCTTAGTTTGTTAATTCTTTAAGCAACGATCCCTCATGAAAACGAGTTAATTTGAACTCCTGGGAACAATCTTATCAACAAAAACATAATAGTGTACAATGAGAACTCTCAAAAGGACAGTGGAATTAGGCTGCACAATGAGCAGATGTTGTAAACAATATCCCAGAATCTACTCACTTTGTTGATGGGGAAGAGGGATAATTGTTTTGTCTATAATTTTGCATCAAAATCTTCATGAGAGTTTTTAAGAAAATGAACTATTAGTCTATATTATAGATTTTAAAGATGAATTTACCTCAGATATATTGATCCAAGACTGTTGCTCTAAGATAAGAATAGCACAATCTCAATTCCATATTCATTCGTCATAGTATAAGGTTTGGAGCATTGTGAAATTTGTGTTGCAGGGTGATGTGTTTCAAATCTTCAAATAGCTCTAAGCCTACTTAGGGTTTCTGCTCTCTAATCTTATAAAAAGTCATTTACTTTATTAAATAATAAATACATTTAATTTATTTAATCTTCTTATGCACGCTTAAAAGCACTTTTTAATTTAGAATATTACTTTATTTATTTTTCCCATTTTATTTATTTGAGCATAATACTTTTAGAGAACATAATTATTATTTTAATTAATAACAAGAGCTCTAATAGAGCTTTAGTCCCTGCCTTTTGTTAAACATGATGCATAGGTTTAGATTTGGTTAATGGGTAAATTATATTGAAAAAATGTTAAGATGAATAACACAATTTTATTTAGTAATTAGGAAAAAGCAATCACAAGAATTGATTAGTGAACATTTCATGAAATTTATAGAATTAAAATAAATGATATGCAATATTTAATTTGAGTTTTTTGTGATGCAGTGTAACACGCTATTAAGAATATAATAAAAATAGATATTCAGCTGAAAACATATCCATCCATTTATAGAGTATTCTCAGAACAATGGAAGTAAATTTCAATTTTAAATGTCATGAATTTTTAATAATAGAAATTAATGAATGTCAATATTTATATTTATTCAATTCTTAATCTTAGAAAGATGTACATTCTACTTGTTGACGACTAGTAATCGCATCTAGTCATTATTAAATACTTTCAAAAATTCACAAGCTATTTCCTACGTCAACATTTGTGTTAAAAAATGACCATATATGTCTTAATATGTACAAACTTTACATATAATAATGTTAGAATGTACATAATGAAATCATATAAGCAATCTTTATTATAAAAACATTATTAAATTCTTGATCTTAGAAAGATGTACATTCTAGTTGTTCACAACTAGTAATCACATCTAGTCATTATTAAATCATTTCAAAAATTTACAAGCTATTCCCTACTTCAACATTTGTGGAAAAAAGTAACCATATATGTCTTAACATGTACAAACTTTACATATAATAATATTAGAATGTACATAATGAAATCATGTAAGCAATCTTTATTATACAAATCTTATAAGATTTAGATTTAGATTTTTTTTTGAAGTTTAGTTTTGTCTACTCGTGTTAAAAAGAATTGACTTTATTATTATTAAAACGATTTAAGAAATTTATTATAGATTTGATTTAGAATTTTTAAATTTATTTATCAAGATATATGTCTTCTTTATCTATCTATTTAAAAAAAATTATATTTAGTATTGTTAAATATTAGAATTAGTCAATATAAGATACTAATGAATAAAAAAAAGAAAATGAAACTGTCTAAAGAGATAGAAGTATAAAATTAAAAAATACTATAGTCACATATAATTGGTTGATTCTCTTCATTATCCAAGCTTATGGTAAGCATTAGATTTAGGGTTCAAGTTATGATTCAATTGAAGTTAAGGTTTAGTAAAGAATAGATATTGTAATTTCATTAATGTTAAAGTCAAACTTTTTTTCACTATTACATTAAAACTTTGGCAAGGATTTTTTTTATGGACTAGAAGTCAACTTACCCAATTTATTCAAAATATTATCTTTATCCATAAGCATCTAAAATGTACAATATTAGAGAAAGAATAAGTGTCTTTGTTTTTCATTTATTTTCTACCTAACTTACTTTATTATTTTAATTTAAATGTATTATTACTAATAACATCACTTAGTCATTTATATTAACCATTGAAAATAGTTGTAATTTGTTATATTTTCTTATAATCTTTTAGTCATTAATTTTTAAAAAAAAAATCTTATATTAAATCAAACTTGAAATATTTAGAACACAACTATTTACAATTACATATTTTAAAAGAGTTAAAAATACAAAATGTCTAAATCTAATTTTTTTAATAAAAATACAAATAACAAAATCATAAAAATTTCAATATAGAAACTAGAAAAAATCTAAATATCCACTAAAAGAACTTTTCAAAATCATAAAACTATTTAAACTTTTAAAAGCCAATGAATCCGGGTGCTTAACAATTCCGAATGGATCGTTTAATAGTGTCTCACAATAATGAATGCCCAAAATGAGGGTTTGGTAGTCTATACTTTTCATGTCTTATCCACGGGATGATATTATTTTATGTAATTGATTTAGTCATGCATGTCAACAAATTAGTTTAATAATTCATAAAGAAATTGTAATGGGCTTTTCAAATCGAAATTTCAATCTTAACTCTAGTAACTTTTAGCAGCATTGGCTAGGAAAAGAAAACCTTTCAAAAAAAATTTCAATTTGTGAATCTTGAATTTTCCCTCTGAACACACATCTATTGCCAATCCTTGTAACAAATGTTTATTCTTCTAATGTAGCAAGCAAACAAATCCTGGCGCAAACACACTATTTCCTTGGCAAATTCAAGATCTTGCAAATCCAAGCCCCCATTTTAGTTTCTGGCCGATGCTGCTAGAAGATTCACAAATTGAAATGTTTTTCGAAAAGTTTTAATCTAGGAAAAGAAAAGTATAAGCGTAACAGAAATCTCGGGTTTTGCTGACATAGAAAATGTAACTTTGCTGCATAATCTTCTCCACAGAAATAATCTCGGGTTTTGCCGACATCATAGAAAATGTAACTTTGCTGCATAATCTTTTGCCACCTGCAGGAAGGAGTGTAGCTTCAAGCTTATTAGTATATGAAACTCAAGTAAATGTGGAAGATGTGGTTTATGCCTGACTATGAAATGCAAAGGGCTTTCCCTTTCGGGTGCATGCCTTAGAAGTTGCCAACGACGCAAAATGAAATTGACATTGCAAGTGCCTAGAACATGACAAAATGTAACAGAACGAGAGAAAACAAAATAGCTGTCTGTTTCAAGTGCATCGATAAAGCTGGACAACAATTATGAAAGATCTAGAGTATCTTCAAAAAAATCTAGAAGAAGTTTCTAGAAACATTTTTCCTAATTTTTTTATAAGAAAATCATTTTTATCCTTGGCAAAATTGCCACTAGCCAATCAGAAAATAGGAATTTCTGATTCAAAATTAATTAATAAATAAATTGTTTATTCAACTTTAGAAACTGGTATATTTTGTTTCTAAGATTTAATAGGGACCAATGAAAACATTAGTTCAGGGACTAATAATATTTAAAGCCCACTAAATTAGTGGAACTCTAAATTTTTTGAAATTATTTTTGAGTCTTTCTCTACAACCCATTTAGGGTTTCTGTCTTGAGAAATTCGAATGCAGAAAAAAGTCATTTTTTTGTAAAATCTGACTGAAATTGCGCCTATACAAAGCATTGCTTGTTTTTCATGTTCGTTTCTTCTGCTCACGACTAGAAATCACAGCCCATACCCAACAAAGGGTCGTTTCTTCCTGCTCATGTCTGTGCAAGTTCTTCCTTGCGTGACTATTTGGAGTTTATTGTAGACAATTTTGTAGTTGGATTTACCTCATTCGCACGCTTGTGACTACAAAATCATGCTGTTTTTGGAGTTCAATCTCTCCCCTCCATGCCGTCTCTGCCTAGAAGTCTCTCTCTGGAAAAAATCAGTCGTTTTCTCCGTGAAATCGCCATTGTTTTTGCAACTCCTACCTTCTAAGGCCATTGGCTAGGTTTTTGTTGGAAAACCTTAATTTTTTGGGTCGAAATTTTTTTGATTACAGATTCTTGGTTGGGCTTTCAAGAGCTCAATTGGGTTGTTAGGTTTTTTTGGGTGCCTCATTTTCTGAGCCGGCGGATTCGAAAATTGACAACATATTCTTTCTGGGTTTTTCAAGCTTTCTTCTAGATACCCCTTCAATTTTTCTGGGTCTTCCGTCTTTTTGCCTCGAAGTACATGCCTTTACAGATTTTCATGCTTTTTCATTGAAAAACACATCATGGCATCTCTGACAAATATTTTGCTGGAGGGCAATTCAAAATTCAATGGTTGGAATTACAACACATGGAAGCAGTGCATACTAGCAATCTTTGAATATCGAAATATTGATCAAATTGTTCTGGGTGTTACACAACATCCGACTGCCCTTGGTACTGATTAGGATACATGGGATCTGAATTATCGGGAGGTGGTGATGCTTCTCAAATTGACCTTAGCTGATGATCAACTCCCTCAAATTCCATCCAGCAAGACAACTCCTGAGATATGGGAGACTTCTGACAAAAGCAGAGCTTTCTTTTTGAAGAACATTCTGTTTTCCATTATCATGGATGAGCGAACATCGCTCTAGGCTCACTTGAATAGGATTAAGGAAATCTGTGATCAGTTGCTTGCCATTGGTTGCAAGATGGAGGAAGAGGACATTGTGGTCAACACTCTCAAAAGTTTGTCGAAGTCCTACAAAATTTTTATCGAGACTCTTAACATCACTTTGATTGTTGTTGATCTAAAGTTCACAGATCTCTACACACTTTTGCTTCAGCAAGAGCAGTGGAAACAACAGATTGGTAGTAGTTCCAACTCCCCCTCCACAAAGCAAGCCTTTGCTACTAAACCCTTTCAAAAGGATAAAGGCAAGTCTCATTCTCAGCAATCTTCTCAGTAGAAATTATTTGCTCTAGCTTCAGAAGGCTCCTGGAAGAAGAACATTCAATGCAACTATTGTTACAAGTTTGGTCACATGAAGGTTGAATGTTGGAAATGCTTAGTTGCCCAATCTAAGCAATTTGGTTTGCAACCCAAAGCGAATAGTGCAGAGCACACTGAGCAGAACGAATCTGCTTTTTACGCTTTCATGGCTAAAACACCTGCAAATCATGTGGAATAGTCTACCTGGTACATTGATTCAGGTGCCTCTCGTCATTTCATCCGCTACAGAGATTGGTTCACTGATTACAAGCCTTATTCAGATTTTGTTGCTTTTGGTGGCGGAGAAGAGTACACCGTTGTCGGCAGAGGCAACATTCATATTCAAACTACTAGGAGGAATCACATTTTCCTCGATGTGTACTACGTTCGAGGGATGGAACTAAATCTACTCTCAGTCAGTCAGTTGGTGCAACACTCTCCACAGTTGGATGTCACTTTTAGTTCACATTAGTGTACCATCACTGATAGGGCGACTCAGTCTATTGTTGTAGTGGGTCTTGAGGATTATGGTCTTTTCAAACTTATTGATTTTGGTAATTCTCAAGACTTAGCTATGGCTGCCCGACGATCTTCTATCAACACACTTTGGCATCAACGGTATGGAACTTAAATGTGCATTATCTCTCTCAGCTTGCTTGGGAAGAGCTTGCCCTCGGTTTACTAGAGATTCTGACTTAGTAGCTTGGAGTTTGTGATGCATACTAGGCTGGGAAGCAACATCGCACACCTTTAACTAGTGGCGATTCATGGTGAGCTTCTTAGGTACTTAAGCTTGTTTATACCGATATTTGCAGCCCTATGGCCAGTCCTATTCATGGGTTCAGGTATTTTCTGTTGTTTGTTGACGATTTTAGTAGAAAAAATGTGGGAATATTTTCTTAAAAAGAAATCAGATGCATTTATCTCATTTCAAAAGTTTAAACCTTTAGTTGAAAAAGAGTTTGGGAAATCTATTATTACTCTTACGTCAAACAATGGGGGGGAATTTTGTTCTAATGAATTCTCTAGCTTCTTGGATACTCATGGCATCAAACGCTAGTTAACCACACCCACACACTACAACAAAACAATGTAGTTGAACGTCAGAATATAATGATCATTGAGATGGCTCGATCCATGCTGGAACACATAAATGTTCCGAAGAAGTTTTGGGCAAAAGAAGTTAACACTGTAGTCTATCTTTTGAACCGGTCACCCTCAGTGGCGATCAAAGGTAAGACTTTGGAAGAGGCCTGGTCAAGTTGCAAGCCTAGAATTAGTCACCTGAAGGTTTTTAGCTCTCTTGCTTTTGTTTGGATCCCTAATGCATCATCCACCAAGTTGGATGCCAAGAATTAAAAACTCATGCTTGCTAGATATAGTAGTCTTCACAAAGCCTACCACTTGATCAACACTGAGACATCTTGTCTCCTATACAGTCTTTGATCTTGTCTCCTATACAGTCTTTGATGAGCAATGGGGACCATTCATGCTTATTTCTCTTGTTCCTGATCTAGCACACTAGGCTCATGATTTGGGAGTTAGGCTTTTATTAGGTCCATCTGATGGAAGGGCTCTAGTAGCTCTTGCAGCTCCAGTTATACCAGTGATCCCTGTACAGACACCTCCGACTTCTCTTGCAACATCACTCAGATTTGTAGATGCTTCACTTGACTTTGATCTAGATTCTTCTGATGAGGAACTTGATCATAGAGCATCTCTTGATACTAATGTTGGTCATTCTCCTTTTTGGCCTAAGTGATGGGCTAAGACACTTGCTAATCTTTGTGATGATGAGCTCATTAATGGGAGAATTGCTCAAAAAAAGAGCAAACTAGAGTCTGTTAACTTTGCTCTCATGGCCAACATTCATAGTGTGTTTGAACCTCAAACATATTCCGAGGCTAAATGAATTGCAGAGTGGGAAAAAGCCATGACATTTGAACACTAGAGTCTGTTGAAGAATAACACTTGGGTCCTTTCTGATCTTCGACCAGGGAAGAGACCAATTGGCTGCAAATGTGTTTACAAAATCAAATACAAATCTGATGGTACTTTGGATAAGTACAAAACTCGCTTAGTTACAAAGGGCTTTTCTCAATGTCAGGGCATTGATTATGAGGAGACCTTTGCTCCTACTACAAAGATGAGCACAATCAGATTAGTCCTAGCAATGGCAGAACAATTTTGCTAGAAGGTGCATTAGATGGACCTCAAGAGTGCTTTCCTAAATGGTGACCTACAAGAAGAGGTCTACATAATGCAACCTCCTAGTTTCAAGGTTGTTGGTAAAGACCATCGAATTCTCATATTAGTGAAAGCTCTCTATGGCTTGAAGCAGTCCCCTAGGGCATGGTACGTGAAAATTGGTAAGTACCTTAGTGATCAAGGCTTTTGAAGGAGTTCTTCAAACTCAAATTTGTACATCAAGATTACTGATAGTGACATCATCCTTTTGGTTATTTATGTGGATGATTTGATTATCACTAGCAGTTCGACATCTTTGATTCAGGGAATCAAACATAATTTATACCAATCTTTTGATATGGTTGACCTTGGGCTCATGCATTTTTGCCTCGCTGTTGAGGTTTGGCAATAGTCTTCTGGTATATTCATCTCTCAATCCAAATATGCCAAGGCTCTATTAGACAAATTCCATATGCAGGATTGCAAGTCTGCATCTACACCCATGGAAAAAGGTCTCAAGTTATCAACAAAATCTAATTCTCCTCTCATTGATGATACTACATATAGGCATCCAGTAGGCAACCTCACCTACTTCTCTGCTACTAGGTCTGATATTAGCTTCGCAGTCAGCTATATCTCATGCTTTATGATAGCTTCCAAGGTTGATCATTGGATGATAGTGAAGTGTATGCTTCGTTATGTGAAGGGCACTACAGATTATGGACTTCTTTACTCTCAGAGTTCTAATCCTAGATTCAGTGGTTTCACAGATTCAGGTTGGGCAGACATTGTTGACGATAAAAAGTCAACTTTTGGATATGTGTTCAGTTTGGGATCTGGTGCAGTCACATGAACCAGTAAGAAGCAACAGGTAGTTTCTTTCTCCTCCACTGCTGAATATAGAGGAATCATTAAGGCAGGTTGTTAAGATATTTGGCTTCATCGGATGCTTGGGGATATGCAGATGTCACCAGTAGGATTGACCTCTTTGTTTGTTGATAACAAAGGCATTATTGAGTTAGCATGAAATCCAGTCTTCCATAAACAAACCAAGCATGTGGATGTTCACTGTCTCTACATATGACAACTGGTTGAAGATGAGAGAATAGATTTCCAGTATGTTCCTACAAGGGATCAGATTGCAGACATTCTCACCAAGCCTCTTGGTCCTGATAAGTTTATCAAATTTAGATGACAACTTGGTGTTGTGGATGGATTAACCATTAAGGGAGGGTGTTATGATAATAGATAACTTCTATTATTAGTTAATGGTTATCTATTTGTAATCTTTTATAAATATTAGAATGTTTCTAATATTTAGCTAGGTTGTAGATAACTGTTAGTTCTATATTAGCCAAAATAGAAAGTTTCTATTCTTTACGATCGTTTCCTAAGGAAACATCGTTTCATTCTTTTGTATATATTGATCTCTCGGTTTCTGTTAATATTGAGCAAGTATTTTACCAATTACTTCATAATAATAACATACCCGAACAAGAAACCCAATTAAAATCAAAGTATAAAATCATACTTAAGGGGTAAGTGCACGAATTCACGTCACCTTGACGAATTTAGATGGGTAGTAATTCAGATATTTGTGCTTTGTCTTAGGACAAAAATAGGCTTGGGTTTGGGATTTGGACTTGGACACTATCTCCCCTCTTTTGACATTGAGATATTTCAATAGGGCACACTCATCCTAGCAATTCAGGGTAGTCGATGCTTGGTACTTGCAACCTACATAAAAGACGAGCATCTACATATACAATATATCTAACTAAATTGGCAATGGCAGGGAGTGGTGCATTGTGTAGATTTCGACTTGCAAGTGACTATGACTCTCTCCCTCAACCACATCAGATACGTCAAACAAAAAGGTAAAACAAACATGTACACTATACTCATGCAAGTATGGGGTAAGTAACTAGAAATCCATATATATCATCCATATAACCATCATCTATGATATCCCTATCAAAATAGAGTATAAATAAATAAATAAAATAATAATAATACAATATTAATAATGTTTAATATATCAAAATATTGATAATTAAATATAATTAAAATGATAAAACATGATATTTTAATAATCATAATATGTAAGTGAATATATTGTGCCTGATAAATAATAATAATATTAATACTAAAAATATTATTCATAATATATAATTGTATATTGTTAAAATAATATACATTATATATATATATATATATATATATATATATATATATATATATATTATAGTCATATTATAAATATAATTATTAACTATGAAAAGACATGACTTAAAGACTATATATACATAATATTTATCAACATTGAGAAAAGGGCATTCAGAAATATGGAGAAATACAGAAGGAAAAATGAGATATTTGGTCTGTAAAAGTCTGAATTGGCAAATATATATTAAATAGTTTAATGTCCTAGCAGGGGACATCACATCATCATGAAAATAACTGTAATGACTATGTGAAAGCATGTAAAACATCCTCATTGAAGTAAATAACCATGATCAACAATAAACACATATAATGTCTCAAATATGAAGTAGCTCATGATATAGATGAATCCAACATGAAATAGTGTCAACCAACTTAGTATCACTGAATCAAATAACATATGCATGAAAGATGGCCAAAAAGAGTTCAACAATATAAATGGAAAGGAAACTAAGGGTGTGTGCTACATCTGTAGCCATGGAGATGGCTAGATATACCTCTAATGATAGGAGATATCCTGTTTGTGTCTCCATGTGTCCCTCAACTTGGTTGGTGCATGAGATTTAATGAAAAGTTGCGATAGCTACATGTGATGTCAAGGCATTATTCAACATTATAAGAGAGCAGTGAAATCATTGTTTTGTTGTTCTCTGTTAGTGACAGTTGGCGAAGTAAGGGTAAACTTCTAAAGCAAAAAGTTTAAGCTAAGTTGGAACCATTGAATGAATAAAATTGTTAAACTTATTCACATAGTTCTTGAAATTATAAATCTATAAGTTTATGTCAAAAGTTTAAGTGAAACTTATTAAGTTAAATTGTTAGAACTTATAACTTATGTTCACCTGGCTCTAAAATGTTATCGCCATTCTTAGTGGCTTTTTTGAGATGGTGGGATGGCAAGAGATTTCCCTTGGCTGTCCCCAACTTTTTCCAAAATGATAAAAAGTCCGTAGGACATGTATTGAAAAGACATGACATCAAGGGTATGCTGGCTGTCCCTGGGTGAGCTGTACTGTCAAAGATGTCACTCAACTGTCTTGGGGACATCAAGCTCTTGACACTGAAATATTTTTCTGTGATGTTTTTGGCTTGAATTAGATTTGTTTTTTTGGAATGTGAATGAATTGGTGGGCAGCAAAAGTTCTAAACTATCTTTTACAATTTAAATTATATTTGGTAAATTAGAAACTAAGAAGTCTCAACTTTAAAATCTAAATTGTTTTTTTCCTATTTAAATCTAAGCGTTTGAGTTCTTTTTTTCTTGTGGTAGCAGTTAAATTATTAGAATTTTATCAGAGAAATGCTAATTGACAGAAGAATTTCAGGCATGCAATAAGCTATGAGAATCGTAATCTAGGTTGCTGCTATTGACTGTTAGTTTAATGGTTCTATTTTTCAATTTCGCAATTTGGTTTCTGCAAGATGAAAAGTCTCGTGGTACAACTGATGTGCTTCTTTATCTCATACAGGTTTCAGCATCCAATAAAAAAAAGAATTTCAAGTATCCAATAAATGTGGCAGAGTTTGATCTGGTCATGCAGGTATCTTCTTTGGAAATTGGTGAATGTATATCATACAATTTCTGGTTGTTTGAATTCTTGTGCTTTTGAATGTATATTTGGACATTTATGAGAAAAATTAAGCTTGTGTTGGAAAGTGATTAAATTTTGTTCATCCAGACAACTAAATCTGGCACACATGATTCTCTCTCCTGTCTTGAAGAGGGATCCTGTTTGCCTCTTGGAGGTTACAGGTTAGTCACTATTAGCATTCTTTTCTCCGCGGAATGCTTTTTTGTTACATCTGTCAAGGCTGCAGCTGGTAACAATTTCCTGCTATTTTAGCTCTGCCTTGTAGTGTTAACCATTTCTGCACTATGCCTGGGTTTAGGAATCAACTATCCAAGGTGTCAAGAGATATAATTTTGTCAAAAAAGTAGTATTTTTTTTCTGTATCTTTGTATTTTTGCACCTCTTTTACCAAAATCATTTGGTCTCCTTATGATTTTAAGTCAAGTATATGTTCTGGTGACCAAAATGCAGTGTCTGGTCTTCACTTCCACCCATTAATGTTTCATCTTCATCACCAAAGAAGCCTATTATACTGGCAATAGCAACAATGGATTCTATGTCATTTTTTCGGGACAGGACTCTTGGAGCCGATTCTCCTTTGTCTGTAAGTAATTTTACTGGTATAATTTAATTTGGGTACATAGATATAACAACCTTGTGAATTTGACATGCTTACGAATTTTTATTATTGACACCTGACAGTTTCAAATCTACCCAGGGATTGATAGCATTGTTGACGGCAGTTGATGCCCTCTCACATGTTGATGGAGCAAGCAAATGGGAAAAGCAGGTTGTAACTCACCTGATAAACCTCTTCTTGCAATAACATTCAAGTATGCAGTTATAGAACATATTCTGTAAACCCCCCTGATGTATGGACATTGACATATGATTGTATCTTTTGCTTATATGTTTTTGCTGCACGTATGTTGCTTATATAATACATTGTTATTTTTGATAGTCAAGGTGATGGATCACTTTTAGCTGCTATTTGCTTGCCATTTAAAGAATGTCACATATTGTTAAGTGGTCTTTTACATGGTATGCTATTGAGCTAATTGTGTGGTAACTGAAAAGTAGGTTCAGCATGATGACAACAAGTGACAAATTTTTTTTCATAGTTGCTAGAAATACTTTAAGAGTGGTTATTTTTAAATCAAATAATATGCACTTCAAATGCAGATAAAATCTCAATAAAAGGTACATGTCCAGTTTGCTGAGATAAATCCCATTGAGATAATCTGTTATCATTTTCTATTCACCCATAGGTAGTAGGGCTTGCATTGTGCGTGGATTCAGCATACTGTAATGATAAAGATCTGGATGAATGGGTACACCCAAAGTGGGGTAAAGCAATAACCCGAAATGGGTGTCATTAATATGATGGTCAGAAATCCAAATGGATCAGTACATAAAGGAGCAACCTAAGTATGATTGAGTAAACCTAGGGTTAAAGGAAAAAATGTAGAGAAGCATATAGGTTTGATGGAGCATAGCATATGCTACTGAGTGCTCTTTGCCAGAATCAAAGAATTATTTTTTCTCTTTCATCTCTAAAAGCAAATGAATAGGACCAGAGAATACAATTCTCAAGACTTTGTAACTTTTCAGACATAAAATGTCAATGCAATAGAAAATTGAAACCCTGATGCAAATCCAGTGATCTGAAACTCTTAATGGTGCAAAGATAACAATGAAACAATATATCAAAGAACCCTTAAAAGTAGGTATTCTTTGAACAAGTGCTTATCGACTAAAATTGTCAGAATTCTGAATTCTGCTAGAGGAAATGATGTAGTAGTTGATATAGGTATGCAAAAGTGAGGCACACGTTGAGGTGATCCCAGAGCTCTGTTTGTAAAGCTGAATGATTGCTTGCAATGTGTAGTGGCAGCTAATACTTCAAACATTAGTGAGGCCCTCAAAGAGCTATATTTATAGAGCCAAAAGTTTTCTGGTGATGTGTAATGGCAGCTAATACTTTGAGCAATAGGGAGATTATATTATTATTAAGGGATAATTTCATGATGTAATAATGTTGTTTGAGATTTACTTACAAATGGCTACTGAAGCTAGGAGAGATGGGTCTCAACATGTTGTATATTCTAAAATGGGTATGATATATCTCAAAAATGCTGAGATTAGCTGTTAGATCCACCATAGGACCAACAAATGATAATTTTTAGTGTTGCCAGAATTTTATTGGGAAAGGCATACTGTGATAATGTCAACTCCAAATGAGCCCATACATAAAGATGTAACCTAGGGATAATGGAATTAATCTGGGTTTAGGGAAAAAACCTATGAAAGTTCCATGTGTAGGCATCAAAGGTTATTGGTCCGATAAAGCTTAATATACTCTACTAAATACTATCTGCCACAACTAATCTATTTTTTTCCCATTTCTCAATTTTCTGAAAGTAAATGAGTAGGATTAGAGTAGACAAGTTTGAAGAGTTCATAACTGCTGTACGGATATGCACCATGAACAGATTATAGAAATGGAAAGCTTGAAGCAAAATTTCAAATCCAATGAACTCAAACACTCAAAGATACAAAGAGTTAGCGGTTCGAGTTCGATTTAAAATATGGATTCAAAGAACCAGTACGTTGGTGTGGCAAAAGTTTGGAAAGGGTGTTGGGTTCATTTGTACAAAAACATCTATATATATATATGAAGCCTAGAAGCATAAGTTAAAAATGAAAATTAGAATGTCACATAGTATCATAAAATCATATGATTTAAACAACAAAAACATTATGAACTTTAAACTTGTAATCATAGCATCATGAATCGTGATCACACCATCATATATTTCAAGTTCAACTTCAAAGATTCAAAACATTAAAATTAAATCATGATTCATGAATAATAACAACAGCAAGTTCAAGTATCATTGTTTCAAGTTCAAGCTTCAACTAATGCATTAAAAATGTATTAATTAATATTCATCATCTTCATCATCTTCTTCTTCATCATCATCTTCTTCTCCTCCTCCTAGTTCTTCTGCATTAGTTGAATCAGCAATAGGGCTAAAGCCAATGAGATCAGCAGCAGCAATAATAGTATGGGCATCAAAATCTTCAAAATCTTCAATTGTAAGCCGAGAAGCAGAAGTATTCAACTCTGCCAACTCTGCATTTACATCCTACCTCTGTATCCCCTTTTTTGTATTATTTAGTCTTGAGCGAGAAGAGACACAAATTGTGGAACTAAAAAAAGACAAAATAACCTATTTACACACCACAAATGAGTGTTAGAAGCCAACATAAGCCATTTACATTCACTTTTTAGGGTTGTAGAACTCAAAATTATAAAATAAGTTAAAAAACTACTTAAATGTCATCCACAAGGCAAAATTTGATGGGGTTTGCATTAAATTTGACCTGTTTAAGGCAAATTTGCTCGGGTCTATTTCAAGCTATGGGAAATGTTAGTCATTTTAGCCTTCCCTTTTTGTTCCCATGTCGCCATCACTAAATCTGATCAGAGATATGTGTTCATGGCGCCAAGGGTTGCACAGTGCGCTAAAATGGCCAAAACCCAGTAAAACCCTAATTCTCCCCTTCATGTTATAATTGTGCGTTACCTTTTTGGAGGGTTGAGTTACCTATGCACAGCTTAAGTTGGGTCTCCTCTTACTAGGTTTATTCACTTTAAGTGTTGCCCCACACCCCTTTCTTTTTTAATTAAATCATGCATTTGTTGCTTGTTTTCCCTAAGTCCATTTTGAGTGGGACCCGTTGGTGGTGATGTAGCGGTGGCCACATGTCGGCATCTTAGGAGTTTATAGAGCATGAGAAGAGGAAAGTACAAAAGGGCCCTGACATTGGATCTTCATCGTTGGATCCCTCTTGATCCAAAAATGTGCGTACTTTGTGGGGAGACAAAAGAAGCATCGAGAGTCAACAGGATGTTGACACATTGCAGCATTGGCCATGTGTCAACATCTCGGGAGATCTCAATGGATCAAAGGAAAAAAAGTTTCAAACGCCCGAAATGTGGCCACGTGTCCTGGGGAACTTAAGTGGAACAATTTTACACGTTGGCTTTTAAGCCTAAGATCGACGGTGGAGATATAATGAATAATTATAAGATCGCTGTTCATTGTTCATGAAGGTGAATAATGATCTATGCCCCGCAGGCGTTCTTGATGAATATGACACGAACGAGATTGCGCCATGTGTCCAAGTTGTCCAGGCGAGAGACTTTTCAATGCTGGGAGATGATTTGGCAGACACTTCAAAGATATAAGGCCATGTGGATAGGTTGACTATTGAATTCAATTGTCTCGATGACATAGCTGGCCTAGCACTGTTGTGAACACTATCAAAAGTGGCTCATTAATGTCGAACAAATCCTTTGATCGCCTACAACCACCTTTTTGGTGTTCTCGACGCTTGATAAATACAAATTTCATTCTATTGCCGCCATGGTTATCCATCTACCGATTAGAGCAGTTATGGCCGCCATTTCTGTATCTTCAGGGCCCAAGTTTGCATGTAAAAAATATGGTTTTCTACATAGGGACGTGCATCCAATCAAATCTTTCTCAGATCAGTGGTTATTGTTCTCTGCAACTTAAAGATAGTGGTTGAGTTTTAGGGTTTCAGTTGAAGTCTTTTCAATTATGCCTAAGCTATAAAGGCAAATTTTGTAACACTTTCAAAGGGTCGGTCTCTTGTCTGATTTTGTATCAATTGTATTGCATACTCTACTACTGTAATTTCCTTTGCCTCTGAGTGAATACACTTCTCTGCTGTACCTCTTTCTTCCATTAATATATTGTCCAATATCTTCTTGCCTTCTGTTAATGTGTTGCTTCCATTCTTCAACTTGTATGTTGTATCTATTTTCCTTATAACATTCTATTGGTTTTTGATCTACATGTGGTTGTTGAGTTAAAGCAAAGATTGAATCTGTGTACTTTGGGATTATATTGATGAACTATGCAGTTCTAGGTAGAGATAAGACTGAACGTACTATTTGGTGCATCACCCCTCTAGATTAGACTAAGTAGTTTGATTTCATGCATTTCCTTCTCCCTTTTCCTTCAAAGAAGTAGTTAGGTGCATCTTGATAGTGAGGAAGCCGACCTTCTCTGGAGACTCAATCTCATTGTTCAAGTCCCACAACTTGGAGATTATTTCCATGTTTCACAAGGTTGCCTTCAGGTCAAACTTTAGACAAGGGTGCAAACTATTGTGACAATAGTAAATTCGATCGAGTTCGAACCATTGACTCGAAAATGGAACCCTAGCTGAGTTTCTAACAAATGGGACTTGAACTAGGTACCAATTTGAACCAAATACGTGGTTTGGAGGAAAAAGTGGCAAACCTTGGTAACTAAGTACAAAGATAACAACTAAGCAATATATAAAGGAACTTTACAAATTAGGGCTTCATAGAGAAAGTTTGCAATAATTACTAATCAATCTCCTAGAATTTTGAAGGCCATGATGTAGTATGAGAGTGAGGGATTTTGATGACCCTAAATCGATATTGGTGAGTTAAACATAATAACCTTGGGAAAAGAATTAGTTGAGAGGTACGCAAAATCAAGTTACAAATCCCAAATAACTTCTAATGTGTAGTGTTAGCTATGAGTTCAATCAATAGTCAAAGTAGATTATCATGTAATAAATCATTTCATGCCATAATAGTGAATTTGAGATTTTCTTATTAATGGCTCCCTAAACTTAAGAGGGACAAATGACTATGTCATATACTCTAACAAATAGGGATTGTGCATTTGGCTAAATGTGAGAATTAGATGTTCAATCCAACATATAATATTACATTAAGTATTTGGTAAAACATTTGATGTATTGACAAATGATCGAAGAGACCATTGTAATTTTTTTTACAAATGTACAAAATAGAAAGCTTCTAATAAGAAATTGAAGAAGATCGTAGCAATGTTCTTATCTATCTAAATTGCATTACATACAAAAGATGACCATTAAAGTAATAAAGTAATAATATTCTAATATATAATCCAAAAATAAGGATAATCTATGGTGGTGCTAGGACTTTGTTGAGAAAGTCATTGCTTGATGGTTAGGGATCCAAATGGGTCAATGAATAAAGAAGTAGGCTAAGGATAATAGAAAAAAACTAATATTTAACAAAAAATAGAGAAAAGGGGGCAGATTTAGGCTTCTAATAAGGTTCCAATTTCCAAGGTATGCCAACCCCCCTTCCCTAGGTATGTATACCATTGTAGGATATATGAATACAAATACAAGGATATAGATTGAGTATAGTACCCAGACACGGGGCAAATTTCAAGCCATGTTGGACATGTCTAGATTCAATATCCTCTAATCAAAATATTATTAGAAAAATGACCCACACCTTTGTTCTTTTTTGCTTTTCACTTTTGTGGTAACTTTTCAATCTCCGCTTCTATTTCTTTCACCTACTGCTACAATTTTATAAATTCATTTCTTTGATTATTTCTTATTCTCTTTCTGATATCAAGTACAAGAATTTTTGGAACCCAGCCGATGAAAGATGTCATTTTCCTCTTTCTCTTTTCCATCTTCAAGGCCTGCCAAAGTCTTTGTTGAAAGATTAACCCACAGTTGCTAATAGTCACTTGGATGCAAACACCTGCCACAGAAAGAGAGAAACAAACGCTATGGAGGCTAGAATCCCCAGATCCATAGATGAGACATTCTTGATGAGCAAAAAGAGAGATTGCTATTATCAATAATGAATGAATTTTTACAATGAGAGATCGTCCTTATAAACAAGATTGAAATCCTAAAAAGTTCTAACCTAGGTTGCATGATAATAGTTAATAAAATAATTAATTTGTAGATGCCTAAAGTTTAGCTTAAGAAAACTAGAGTTAATTAGGAAATATCTAATTACTCTAACACCCCCCCCTTAAGATAAACTTAGGGAGTAGCTAAAAACTTAGAAACTATTACTGAAAGTAAATTTGGATCTCGACAACAAAGCCAGATGAGGTACCTAAGCACAACCAAATCTCTGAAAAGAGGAGAATAGATAAAACCACATGGGAAAAACCCTATTCCAAAAAAAGATGGAAATAATGGTGTAAATAACTAGTGAAGGACTGAAGAAGACTCCAAACTAGGGAATGTTTTAGAAGATAGGAACAAAAGATGATCATGAAGAACACCACTGAAGCATGTAGAAGCTGCAAAGCTCTGTCAAAAGTAATTGCTGATTTGAAGAACCTCCATTATGTAGGAGCATCTTGAGTGTAAAAACAATCTTGCATCACCCAAAAATATTTTCTTTTCAGTCTTTGCTATTTTAATAAGGACTAGTAGACAGGGGGGTTGCTATTTCTGGGAACTTGCTATTTTTAGTAAGTTTGTCATATGAGCTCAGAATGTTATCATGTTCTACATGAAAGTTCATTTTAGATTTATAAGCCTACCATAAAAATCTCATTGCTCCAGCTTAAGTATCAGAGATCTTATTGCGGATTTTTGGTGGAAAATTTAGGAGAAAAATCTTCAGGCTCATCGTTGGAGGCCTTAGAGTGCCCGGATGAGGTCCGAAAACTCGATGGAAGAGCATACACATGGTTCCAAGGCTATAGATCAAAAGTTGGCGTTTCCGAAAAGTGGTTATAATAGCCAAGCGAAGCAACGGTTTGACAGTCTTTGAAAGTTGGGCTACCTGAAATTTCTAAGATTATTGTCAAAGATGTATTTGGCCGTTTCTATATATATCGTTAGGGTTTGTCGGCTCTAGGTATTAAGTTTCAATGTCTAGAACCTTCCCAGGCGACATAAAATTGCCTATTTAAGAAAGGCCTGAACATTGTCTAGAACAACTTTGGGTGGTAGTTCGGAGCTTAGTCTTGCAGATTACTGTAATGAAGGTGCCCATGTGGGTTAGTATATTGTACCTATGAATTCTGGAATTCCTTATTTGCGGCGATAATAAGACGTCCATATTTTGTTATTGCGTTTGCTATTGTTTCTTTATTTCTATTATGGTTTATGGTATTAAGGGGAGCACCCTTCATCACTCCATTGAAATAGAACCTGACCAAGTAGAGAATACTATAATCTACATTGAATCAGGAGGCACACAAAGGCAAACAACTGAACTCGAAGATACAGATGACATGAAACACCAAAGCTTGAAGAGTTGATCAATCGAACATGGAAGGCTGCAACCAAAGTAGGAACGGAAAAAAAAGTGTCTATATGGTGCATAGGTACGTAGCCATTGCATCCGCCTAGTATATAGGAACAAATACTAAATGTAGAGCTCACTCCATTGAACCAAGGAAGTATGAGAAACAAGAGAAGAACCCCCCCTAATGTAGACAAGGGTAAGGTGACAGGGAACTGGAGAAATGGGCCAATAGAACTACATGTCAAGGAACCACGATCAAGATGCACAAAAGAGTACATGTGTGTATTGAGGTGATCAATCTCAAACATGTCATGAACTAATGGCATAGAAGGGAAACTCACTGGACAAAGGAAGATGGCAAATAAGGGCAAAACATCAACCCCCCATGGCAATTTAATCAGATTAGTGCATGTACAATAAGGCACAAGATATGATGAATCCCAAGAATATAATAATTTGCATAAGTGTCCTCGGATGACACTGGTCGAATAAGAAGGCAAAACAAGGCAAAACAATTGAAACGAAAATACAGATGCACTATGGCACTTTATCTAGTGTGTTTGTAAGAATGCATACAAATGATGTCTAAATAGACGAGAAGAGACATAAGGCTGATACAACATATACTACAAACCATGACGAATCATCTGAAGCAACAAATCGATCCTCGGACTTGAGATAACCAAGATATCTACCGAAATACAAAAATGCAAAAAACTGAATAGAATGTGCTTGGAGTAGAATTTGGAAAAATAACTAACATCACTGGAAAGAGCTTTGAAAGACTTTTCCAACGATATAAAGGATTCCCAAATTGGAGATCGGATGTTCAAGATATGTCTCTTGGAGTGCAAAACTGTACCCTTGACTTTGACAGTAGAAAATGCCATAAAAAAAATCAAAACTAAAAAATACTTGTGCCATTGAGATAGGCTCGGAACCGTCTGGTGATATCTCGTTTACGGAAAACAGAATCGTGTGCCAGAGATATGAGCAAAGACGTGAAGGTAGGTCCAAACAGAGCCTGAAGGCAAAACAGTGATGCAATGTTGACATCAGTAGATGATGAGCAAAAATTTGACGGTCAAACGATCGTTGAGGCAAAAGAATGCCAGTAAATGACCCCTGATGCCGTAAGAAGAACATCTTGTATGCTAGGAAAATATAGTCTGCTCGAAAAACTAAAGGCCGGTTTCGATGCCGGAAGAAAAATTTGGTGACCAATAAACATGTGGGAAAAAAATTGCCTCGTAAAGTGTGTCAACCCCATTAAAGTGTCAAACCACCAATATTGACGAAAAACCATCAAGGATATATCCAAAGTTCAAACCACTGTTTGAAAGTGCAAAAAATGCTCACTAAGCAAAAAGATGGTAAACCACCCTTCAAAAAATTTCCATAAATCTGTCAAGTCCAATGCAACATGCATAGGGGTCTGTGTAGAGGGCACCAATCATGGGTGATTGTGCATGAGAATCGCTCGACACATAAGGCATTGATTGTTTTTAAAAAATCGCCTGGAGGACCACCGGTTGCTCATGCCAAAAAAGACCCACAGACTCTAAGAAAAAGTTGCACGTGATCCAAAACAAAGATGCAAGACTCAACTTGCACACAGTATCACCAAAACATGTTTCCAAAAACTGAAACCATGTGGGTGGCTAGGTAGAGGAGTCGAGAAGAGTAGGTGCACGAGCTCGAGTGCTTGGTGGTTAAAAAACCACCAATGTTGGTGGATAACACCACGAACAAGTATAAGCCACCATTGAGGGTGGAAAAAGGCACCGGATGGGGTGTAGGAGCATGCAAAGAGGAAGCCGCTGCAAAAACATAGTTGACGTGGCTCTGTAAAGGAGGACCATGCATGCGTGCAAAGCATGCTTTCCAAAAACAAACTCATTGACCATGAGGAGAGGTGGCAGAGTCACCAAAAATTGCCTCAAAAATGCCGAGTACGAGAAGACCATTGGTTGGCATAGGGACTTGGACAGTGTAGAGGCCAATGATTGGGCTCGTAGGCCAATTAGGAAGTCCCAAGGTTGGTAGGGGAGGCAAGTGTCAAATGAGTTGAATTCGCAAACAGAAGGTCAGAAACCATCCACAGAACTGCTAGTGATCGAAACAAACATCCATGCAAACATAAAAGGCACGGGTGCCAAAATTTTATGCACACACCTAGAGAACGCTGACCGAGGCGGAGGGGTACATAGGAGCTGATTTCATGACACTAGGGCTAAGACAAATGGTTTGCATGGGTACAAGGCCATAGTCTCCAAATAACGACGCAATCAAGCATACAATGATCTAGCACAAAGATCAAGTGGTCAAGAATGACAGTACCTTCATGAGCCCAAAAAAAAACCTTTAATATTGCTGTCTTGATTTGTGTGCCCAGGTCAAAATGACTTGGGTGCAAATTTTTTTTGCCTAAGATTTCAACTGCGTCGAAACTGGATGTATTTTATATGGAAATGGGGGTTTTTGAGCAATCTGTGCTCAACGGTGATGTTTGTTTGGGCTCAAAGTGCTCTAAAAAATAGGTCCTAGATCCAATACAAAATCCTCTAAAAGCCATAGATCTGAACACCGATGCCAAATCTCTCAAGAACAAAACAGGGGCATGGAGATTTGGAGCTCTGATACTATGTTGAAGTTGATGAAAGATCAACCCCACAGCTCCCAAGAATCACTTGCATACGAACACTTGTCACAAAAAGAGAGAAGCAAAAGCTATGGAGGCTGGAATTCTTAGATCCATAGATGGGACATTCTTGATGAGCAAAAAGAGAGATTGCTATTATCAAAAGTGAATGAATTTTTGCAATGAGAGATCGTCCTTATAAAGGAGATCGGAACCCTAAAAAGGTCTAACCTACGTCTCATCATAATAATTAATAAAAGAATTAATTATTAGATGCCTAAAGTTTAGCTTAAGCAAACTAGAGTTAATTAGGAAATATCTAATTACTTATAGTCTCAACACAGTTCTTTATACCAAACCTCTCAAGTTTTGTTGTAAACTTTGAACAGTCAATGATCTCTTTACAAATTTTCTTACCAACACTCACAAGTTCTATTGCAAACTGCCTAGCGGTTTGTTTACAACCTTAGGTATCTCAACTACTCAATTACACTAAATGGCCCCTCTTCCATTTCACACCTAATCTGTAAGCAAATTGTAATGTCCCCTTTATTTCTTAATGGAGTTTAAAAATAATAAATTGATTGAATAAACAAACAAATAAATAAATAAATAATAAGATATAACTATACCTGTGAATTCTATTTAATAATAAAAAATAAATATAAAATTAATAAAGGATATATCAAATATTATCTTGATATTAGTTTATATATCATAATAATATATTCACTCAATAGTATTATCTAAATCATTTGATGCACATATGTATGTTATAATACATATATAAAATAACAAACATATCTAATGAATAAATAAGACCTTATTAAAGGATAGATGATGTTTATGCTTATCGTCAATTAGCGACGGGGAGTTGGCATAAGGTCAATGAGAGTGATTGATCAAAGTCAACAAATGCCTTAAGCAAACATCCTTGTGGGTTAACGACCAAAATACTCAGTTTGTTGATTTTATGATGACAACTAATTGTTATTACTAGAGTTGTTGGAAACTACTCCGTCCCTCCTTGGGTGCGCATATCCGCGTATCTAATTTGGAAACGTATCTAATGCTGCATGGATACACGTTGACTATTGTACCCATGTCTTCCTAATAAACTTTGATTTTCCAACCATGCCAAATACTATGGGGTTTGACAAAAATCTTCTTCCCAAATTTAATTTAAAAAAAACTTTATTAAAACAATTTTTTAAAAATGGTATAAACAACACCTTCACCAAATGAGAAAGACAATTAAAATGTTTTTCTATTTCAGAAACTTGTTTTTGGGGTTATCTTCTAATGCAACTCTATTATGTTTACATATTACAAAATGTTAAATTAACTTATAAATATTTATGTGTCAAAAATGCTTTTGAAGTAATGTAAATCTCCTATAATGCCTTGGAAAACTGTGTTAAATAAATGTGTGTTATATTTATTAATGGCGTGTCCAGCCGTATCCATATTGGGGTCTTAAAAAATGGTCGTATCCATAACCAATACCGTATTTGTATGTGTATCCGTATCCATGCAACTTTGATTATTACTAATAATATCTGAAATGGTTGCGTTGACTACAACATACACATCCGATTTGGATTAAGGTAGCAATTGGTAAAGAAGTTGAAAGAGATGCAAATTCTTATGGAGAAACATCTTGGTGTAGAGACGTACCCCTAGCAACACACCCCACCAACATATATGGGGGAGAAAGCTTTACAAAGATCACGAAACTAGGAAGGAGGAATTCACAACAAAGGAATTCAGCAAATGATGGAGGAGGAAAAGAAATAGACAAGGACGATAACAAATAATTTAAGAAAGCATCAATATCATCAATACAGGAAGATTACGACTTCATCAAAGATAATAATATTGGTTGCAATTATATTTGAGGACCCGACCCTTATAATCTTTTGAGATACTATAATATTGTCATGATTATCAGCTAGAGGCATTGCAGTACTAAAGTATGGAAATAAAAATTATCCTATGGAATCAATTATTAGGCTCTGGTGTAAATATTAATGACACGAGAACCCATGAGGCTTGATTAATGTTGGGGAAGGCTACAGTTCATTGAAGTATTATCAAGCTAAGCATTTAGCTAAAGACAGAGGAGGGGGCTAGTAATTAATTGAATATACTAAGGCAGTGACAATTATAGTATGCAACTATGCAACTTATTAGTTGATATGGAGTTAATGGTGGTATCAAATGATGAGAGAACCAATACATTAAATTATTGGAGAAACATATTGTGAGTAAAGCCAGGTAATGGGATGCTGTAAATTTATTTGGTATGTAGAAACTTTGGTAGAACTCACGAACAGATACTGTCATTGACTTCTCTCACCTATTACACTTCTGAAATAACTAAATATTTAAAAGAAGATATATTATCTTCACAATAGCGCAAGCCTTACAAACAAGCATGGTTTTGATTAAAAGGGGTGATTAGAGATTTTAATGAAAGGTGATGATAAACCATGAGACATAGGGCACGTCATATTCTTCATGACTTCTCATCTCAAACACATTATATAAGAGCACATTTAGATACACTCAAAAAGGAGATCCAATGAGAAAAGCTTATATTTGTGTATGCGAGTTATATATTTGTGTATGCGAGTTATGAGGTCAACTACATGGTATGGGTCTGTATAAAATGACAAGCTAATAATTGATGCTACCAATTCAAGGACGAAGGATATAGAAATATATATTGCATTGGCACAACGATCTCATCTAGAACATCATCCTTTTAAAAAAACAAATGATAATTTTCTCTACCATTGAATGCTAGTAGAGTCTCAAGTGGAGATATGAAGTAGACTCTCAAAGAGAACACAATTGGACATACACGATAGGTCATCCTATTATTTTTCATTGAATATTGTGTCATTGCATATGAATGAGTATTCAAGCATTTACTTGATAACATCAGAAATAGCAACCCAAGAATGTTGTATAAGAAAGAAGGAATTGCATATGAATGAGTATTCAAGCATTTACTTGATAAAGGTAGAAACAATGCTAGTTACAACAATTGCACATTTCCAAAGTTCTGATTAGACACATCGATATTTAAGACAACTGCATAAATTTAAGGACCATGATGATAAATAGCAATAATATAACGCCGTGTACTTGTATAGACAAATCAGAAGCATACTTATAAAGATAGATTAAGAGTAGCAAGACATGCCATCAACAATAAAAGTACAAGAAAATATTATTACTCAAATATTGAGAGAAAATGCAAAGAAAAAGGGTGATCCCATAAGGGGACATTACACAAAATCACATACATCTATCCTCTATGCACAAAACTTTCTGGAAGACACACCTCTCCACTCATCTTCTACCTAGTGTCGACCTTTATTGGAGGATAGTGACAAACCCACACTCCACCCAGAGACCCTATGCCAGACTACCTCAAGTTTGGTGCTCCGTCTACACGCATAGGAACTCTCGATCTCATACCATGATGATGGGGACTCCCCTAACACGCCCAAGACATATGTTCGTTTACACTATATGAGGGTTACTCCACCCAAGATGCATGCATAGCATAGCATATAAATCACATAGAAATTGCAAGAATATAAATAACTGATTTTCTGTTACTTCAATATAAGGAAAGATAAATATTTAGAAATTACAATGCTCAGCCTCGTACACTTTACCAATCCAACAAGATTGAACTAGTACTCAACTAGCAAAAGAAGGAGAACTCTTCTCAACTTTGAATGATCACTCCCTTTAAATGATCAAATCCACTCTATATGATGCATTTTGATTTAACTATGAACTTCAACTCTGGATGATGCACTCAACTTTTGGAGGAATGGACAACTAGCCCAAGCCCCGAATTGTAGTAGCCTTTGTGTCCCTTGGAAACCCACTTCCCCTCCTGATGAACAACAAATGGCAATTAAGAAAGGCAACACATAGCTAATAGATGACCTTACAACCTTTTTGGGAGGGTGTATAAAGAGCTGTCTTTGTAACTTTCAAATTCGGTATCTAAAGAGGCTTCTTTTCTCATTTTATGTAACCACTAAATACATATGAGGACATGATACTTCCCCTTCCCTATTTCTGTTTTATTTATTTCAGCATTAAAAATGATAGAAAAATTTGTCCTCTCATGAAAATTACTTTTTCTTTTACACAAGGTGCAAATATTGAATATGTACTCTCCTATTTCCCCTTGGACACTTTCCTAGGTGCATGGAGACCCATAGATGCTTGAATTTATTTTTAAATCGCTTTACCTTAATAGAAACTCGAAGTACAACCATTTTTGGGTGACGCAGGAGTGCCCTATACCCCTGGATGCTCCTGCATCAGTATCAAAAAGGGACATCACATGGTTGAAAATGTTGCACACTAAATTAGATGAGTTCCTTTCCATCTTCACTAAGTTTAGGATCACATTTGCATTTTATAAACTTTACCATGAAGATTGTATTCATTGAAATTTTGCATATTAAATTCTGTCGAGTTACAGTTATTGGTTATACTGGAGCTTTGAAGTGTCTCCAGTCTCAAGGCAAAACTTCTGAAAGCCACATATAACATGGCTTGGCACAAATTCCTAAAGCTACATAGAATCCAAGTGATTGTTGCTTCCAGCTTAGTACCTTCTCAACAAATTTAATTACCAATTACACAGTAAGGATATTAAGCATTTGAAATACATATGGTTACCATTACTGTTTATAATGGAAATAGTTAGTCCTGCTCATGCCTCACATTAAGGGAAGCCAAGACAATATGAACAAACAACTCTCAATTTTCACAATGTTGCCAAGATGAGCTTCACATTTTTCTTCCTACATTTATCTTTCTAATAATTCCACAGTAAATGATCTGGTAAACTCTAACCAGTGGGCCCATGCATGATATTTTGTTGATGCTAGAAATGTTCTTACTTTATTGCCATAAATACCAGGAGATGGGGGGTTACTGGTATCAAGGGTCAGAGGCGTATATCAATCAAATTAGGATATATGGTGGGCAAATAAATAATGAGGTGGCTATATCATTTATAACTGTGGTGACTAGAAATTGTGAGCATGGGGATGATAATGGGGCTTCCTGGCAACCATAACTGGATGTGGAGATTCAGTGACTATCCTATGTGATCATTTACCAATATTCCATTGATCATGTTGGTGGTGAATACGCTAGATGTGCATAATTTGTAGTGAATAATATTCAGTGTACTTCATTTGTGAGTAGACAATTGTTTTGAAACATATATTAGAAGCCCATATTTTGACATCTGAGTGATAAGTAAAAAAATGGGATGCTTGATGCTGCTAAGGTTCTGGATGCACAATTAGTTTAGCTGGGCTGTTGTTCCTGCTGTTTCCTGCTAATTGTTAGAACTTATAGACTGTATATTGTAATCAATTTTGTAGGCCATGTTGCAGGATAGTAGCTGATTTTTCTTGTTATTTCACTATACTGCAGTTGGTCTTTTTGGTTGTCACGGGGGAAGCATGGGGTTATCTTGGGAGTCGACGATTTCTTGCTGAACTTAACTCTGGTGCAGATTCAGTCAATGGCCTGAGCGGTGAATTAATTGAACAGGTATTAATCTGATAGCAGAATTATTACACGTGAAGTATTCTTTTCTGGCTATTTGAGGTATTCAGTTTAGAATCTCTGCATCTTTTCTCCCTGCAAAGTTGAAGTCAATCTAGACCAAGCATTGTTGGTAATAGTGATTTTCAATAATTTACATTTTGGCATCGTTTTGTATTAACAATGTTTTACCTTATGAATAGGTAGTGGAAGTTGGTTCTGTTGGGAGAGCTATGGTGAAGGGGATTCCTACATTCTTTGCTCATGATCAACAGGTCAGTTGTATTAATTTTTTCAGGCCGGAAATCTGTCAAGAGGAACTTTAAGATGAACATATACAAGGGATACATGGTGATATTTTTAATATTTCAAGATTTGTTAGCCAGTAATTATTTTTGAGTTGGAACTCTCTTGATTATCTTTATTGGTATTCAAATTAATGAAGAGTGGCAGATATCCTAACTAAGCAATGGAGAATTATGATGAATGAGATAAAGAAATATGTGATTTATAAACAAAGCATGGCATTATGAACTTGTGGTTAAAGTAATTTTGGGCGAATGGGAAAAGTAAAAGGTATCTTGAATGGAACTTATTATTGAGATTGGCATGGATTGATAGTCAATGCAAGAAACAGCTAACGAGTAATACCAGTTACATTGTTACTGATGATAGCGATACAATGTAATTGCAAGTTAACAACGGCATTTAAAATACAAGTTTGTCTTCCATCCATTGCAATCCCTAGCACTTTGAATTTTTTTCTAACATATAACATACTCTTATTTAAGGAATAGACAGATTAACAATAATGGCTTCAACCTATATAAATTGAAATTTTAAATGTTAGATTTGATATTTCTGTAATACATCAAATGGTCAAATGGACATCTTAGTGGAAAACTCATCCTTTATGATTATATGAGATGATTGTTGTCCCTTTTATAGATGAGAAGAATTTACATAAAGAAGAAGATAACCGAGGCGATCAAAGATACGATGAATTCTCCTGAATTCTCCTTTTGAATCAGCCACCGATGTAATAGGCTCTTATCTTGGTCAATGGATGCAAGGTAAATCCTACATAGATAGTTCTAGCCATGTACAATCACAAGGGCTTTTTGTTCCTTGTAATGCTTTTGGCAAAGTTGCATGGATACAGATACAAATACAAATCAAGATACGGTATTGTTTATTTAACACAGTTTTCCAAGTCATTATAGGAGATTTTCATTACTTCAAAAGCATTATTGACACAAAATGATACATAAATATTTTAAAGTAAATTTAACACTTTATAATATGTAAACATAATAGAGTTGCATTATAAGATAACCCCAAAAACAATTTTTGAAATAGAAAACAATTTTTATTTTCTTTCACATTTGGTGAAGGTTTTTTTAATACCATTTTTTATAAATTGATTTAATAAAGTTTTTTTAAAACTACAATGGGGAAGAAGATTTATGTCAAATCTTTAAAAAAATCAAATCCCATAGTATTTGGCATGGTTGGAAAATCAATTTTTTTTAGGAAGACATGGGTACAATAGTCGACATGTATCCAGGTAGTATTAGATACGATTCCAAATTGGATACGGGGATACGCGTGCCCGAAGAGGGATAGAGGAGTTTCCGGCAACTTTTCTTTCATTGGCTGGGTTTCAAGAATTCTTGTACTTGATATCAGAAAGATAATAAGAAATAATCAAATAAATGAATTTCTAAAGTTGCAGCGGTAGGTGAAAGAAATAGAAGCGAAGATTGGAAAGTTACCACAAAAGTGAAAAGCAGAAAAGAAAGAGGTGTGGGTCATTTTTCTGATAATATTTTGATTAGAGGATGTTGAATCTAGGCATGTCCAACATGGATTGAAATTTGAGCCATGTTTGGGTAATATACTCAATCTGTATCCTTTTATTTGTATTCATATAGGCTACAATGGTATACATACCTAGGGAAGGGGGTTGACATACCTCTGGAGTTTTCCGTGTCATGTGTCGGCATGTTGTTTCTCCCTTTGGAGTTTTCCTCCGACGGGGTATATATGTCTGTCGGATTAGTTGTTGTTGGTATGCAATTTGGACTATTTCTTTGTATTTGCGAATTCGTGGAGTTCTGGATTGTTCACCATTTTGGAAGTGGAAGATCTTCCTTACTTGGCTTTCCGGTTTTGGTGGGATTCAACGCTCACCCTATTCCGTCGCTTGTAATACTTTGCTTGGATCTGGTAAATCAGAGCACCATCTTTATCTGTGAGTATTAATTGGAGGTTATCTGTATTCAATATCTATTCATGCTCGGCATTTATTTGATGGATTTGGTGTTCAAATATAATTGTATATAAGTTTGTATTCTCTTTCCAATCTCTGAGCAATACCATCCCCAGTACGCCAACCTTAGTAAGTCACCATCCTTAGTACGCCAGCCTTCTAGCATGCCAACCTTCTAGTATGCCGACCTTCCAGTATGGCATCCTTCCATTACGGCAATCTTAGTACACCAACCTTAGTATGCCAGCCTCCCACCTGGATGGGAACATTACAATGGTTGATGGGGATAAAAAGTACGGACTCCCTTAAGATACTTTTGTCAAAAAACCACAGATTTCGGCTTCCTACTATGCAGATGCTTGTGAAAAATGCAAGGTTTTGGCTTGCAGAGTAATGTATTTCAGTTTGCAGTGATATCATTTGGTACCTACAGTGGCAATAATCTATCCAATGAAAAAATAACTATATTTCCAAAGATTGCTGCAAATTTTTAGATTTACTGAGCTTGGAATGATTTGAGATAAAGTCAGACTTGATAATCAATTCCATGTGAAAATTCATCTGACAATTACACTTAACAATACATAAATAAACTCAGAACAATACAGAAATGTGTATGTTTCTAACCTTGCAATAATTGGCAACAAACTTCTACAGAATGCTGTTCACAGAGCATATCAATGGAGCAGAAGTGTGTATCGGTATTAATGCCAATTTCAGTGATGAGGCTTGAAATGATTATTCATTGTTGTCTTAAACAAAGGACAAGAATGCTCCCTGTATAGAAGATTACAAAATATCTTTCCATAACAGAAACGATCGAGAATTTATGACAAACATAAGTTACTATAATTGTCTGACTTATAAAACATAAAGTTACTAACTAAGCTACTTCATGATTATTTTGAGCTAAATATTACAATATTGCTTTAATACCCTAAATTGTCATTTACTAACTACCATGTAGATGATATGTCATGATCTTTTGGTCTTTTGGCCACGAATGCATAGAAGGCTGACTCCTCTGATGCTTTGTGACATGAGCCTACTGCTGAGACCCTCCCTAATTAGACTTTTACATGGAAGCTCCTTTCTAATGATTGTGTAAGAATTTTTTAACATCAACGCTTTGGATCACACAGTGACCCATCATCAGGATGGAGTGCAAGAGAGTAGAAAAATAATAAGTTGCAGACAAGAGTCAACTCAGGAGATAAAAGAGGTGGGTGGGAAAGGTAGCATGGAAAATGAAAGAGAAGAAACCTAACCAAATAAAACAAGGCACTAAAGAAGAGAAAATAAGGTTAACAAAAATAAAAATAAAAACCAAACTCTAAAAGATAAGCAAAAATATAAAGAAAAAGTGAAATCCAATTATAAGTAATAAATGAATAATAAAAATAAAAAGGCAAAACAAATATGCAACCACTGACAAACCTAACACACACACACACACATATATATATATATATACAAAATATCTACATATATACTAGAAGAAAGTAAAAAGAATGAAAAAATACTAAGGTAACTAAAGGAGAAAGAAAAACACATAAACAAACAACATAAAAAATAAAAATAAAGAGAATGAGAAACAAAAAAAATCAAATAAGAGAGAAACAGCGAAAGGAACAAAAAAAAAAATAACGGAAATAAGAATAAAAGAGCTAAATATATAGGTGTATATTAAGAGGCAAATATAGAAATGGGGTTTAAGAAAAGGCCCAAAATAGGCTAGAAAAGATGCGTCCTCATGGAACATAGAATTATATATATATATGTATGTATGTATGTATGTATGTATGTATGTATGTATGTAGATTAGTTAGGTTTATTTGTCTTGCCTTTTTATTTTTATTATTTTTTATTACTTATATTTGGATTTCACCTTTTGTTTATGTTTTTGCTCATCTTTTAGAGTTTGGTTATTATTTTTATTTTTGTTGACCTTATTTTCTCTTCTTTTAGTGCCTTATTTTATTTGGTTAGGTTTCTTCTCTCTCGTTTTCCGTGTTACCTTTATCACCCACCTCTTTTATCTCTTGAGTTGGCTCTTGTCTGCAACTTATTAATGCAATATTCTCTTGCACTCCTTCATCCTAATGATCCGAAATGTTGATGTTCAAAAATTCTTACACAGTCAAATTCCAGAAAAACTGACATGCATTTATCATGGATTGTGGAAATCTTATCACTTTAATCTTCTATAAAACCAAAAATTATAACAGAAGCAAATTACATAATAATGATCTTGCCTGCCATATTGTGAAAATTGTGGCCAAAGAAAATTTGGAATGATCCTCTGTCTCTACATGTAAAGCCCTTAATTACACTCGATGAAAAACCTATCCTTTGTAATTTTGAAGTGATTAAACATAGTGAAGAAACAAAGATATTTCATCTTTGTGACATCCAGATTTCCCGGGTCTAAATTAAGATTCAACATACTCAAGCAATACAGATATTACTTCGTTTCATAGTAAGTCAGTTATATCATTCATGTTCATGTGAATAAGATTTGCCGTTAAAATCATTTGAACAAAATTTCTTAACTAATAACTTGAATTACCATCAAATGAAATTACTACAGAAATTGATAACCACATACCTCGGAAAGTTGAGTTTGGATCAAACTAGGGATGCTTCTGCAACCACCTGGGTTAGTCCATAAATACACTATAACAATTTTATATGATGACTATCATCTACAAACCGCTATCTTAAAATCAAATTATAATTTTAAATAAATACCAGTATATTTTAAATTAGGGCATCACATACTGCTGTATCAATTAGGGCATCATTTACCTTTGGTTCATTTAGGGCTTCTGATACCGCTATCTCACCTAGGGCTTCCGCTACCACGGATTCATCTAGGGCTTTTGATACCACTGATTCAAATAGGGCTTCCAATACCGTGGATTCAATTAGGGTTTCCAATACCACGGATTCAATTAGGGTTCCGATACCACTGTATCATTTAGGGTTCCAATCATCTCTCAATTCATTTAGGACTTCTGATTCCTTATTCTTTGATTACTTAATTGTGATAGTATCTTAGGATTAGAAAATATACTTATATTCTTTATTCATATATATGAAAGTAAAATGATGATATCAATGAAATACTTCAATTTAATCTTACCTCTTCATAAATAAAAAAATGATACTACCTGTTTTCGACAAACAATTGAATGCATGGCTTATCTTTGTCTAACGCATATCTGACATCTTGAGAGAGTTGAAGCATTGTTAGGGGCTTAACCACCCAACCTTGGACCATAATATATCCCCACACGATCTCTAATGAGAAAGGCCCTCCCTACTTGGAATTGATAGGGAACATCATTCCATCCACTGGGCATCATGATATATAACACGCCATATGACTTGGCAGCAGGAGATCACCATAATAGGAATATGCATGAGCTAATATGTATTAGTTTGTTTATGTATGAATGTATAGTTTACTGATTTCATTCTTGCATTTCTTTTTCACAGGTTCATCTACACCTCACCATAATTAGGCCATCAGGCTGGTGATTCCTTGGTGCTTGAACAATTAACCTTTATTGATATGCATTGTACCTTATTCACCTTATTCTGGCTCACAGCTTGGTGAATTCCTTGGTACTTTGTTTTATGATCTCATCTTTGTTTTGGTTACTATTTCCAAATCTTATAGTAAATGCTATCAAGAAATAAACTCCTCCTTAAGAAAAATTCAGAGTGATTGTCCATTTAGAAATCAACCCAATTTTCTGATTTGAATAGCAATTAAGACTAAAGAGATTGACTGATCTACAACAGTTTATAATGATTTTGTTATTGGAAAAGAATTACTAAGGATATCTTCTTTTATCAAATCGATTTCAGACTGAAAGGAAAAAGGTGAGATCAGTATTTAAATTAAAACGTAGCACATTCAGAACTTGGAATGAATTTATTTATAACTCGTTTTCAACTTCAGCCGGATTCTATCAGTCAGACAACCTTAGAGTCGGCATAGCAAAATGTTAAGTTTTATGCTTACAGCTTTCACTGCGTTCCTATGTCTTATGTACACTGTAACTCTCCGTGTCTAACATGTCAACAAGTAGGAGTGCATAGCCAGATAACGATCAAACTAGAATAAGAAAATCTGCTGGAAATTACAACAGGGACAGTAACTGAAATCGAACAAAGGCAGCACAAAATTCAATTAATATAATTCTGCAAGAAATTTCAGCATCCCCCTATATCAGGAAATAAATAATATCACACCCACTATTCACCCGAAACACGGCATTGAAATTATCTGCCTATATTATAAGAATTGAAGGGAACACAATAGAACCAGAAGAAGTGCGTTAAGGATGTCGAGGCCTGAAATGGTGAAGTTGGCAAGAGTGAGTCGATGGGCATCCTGATCTTGTTAGTCAGATGGAAGATTCTCCAGCTCTGAAACAAAGTGGCTTACGTGCAAGTCCAGAAACTTTCGGAAAAGTCGTGCCACATATTACAAGACTGTGTATGCCTTTTTCCCATAAACAAAGAAGGGTGCTAAAGAAATTCCGACAACCCAAATGCTATTGCTGTGACTAGTAATGGAAGTTGGATACCAAAAAGAAAAGGAACACCAAAGCTAGGTGGTAATCAAGATACGACAAGGTTGCATAAATAATATTGAGCGGACTATACGGCTACCCAGCAGTTACAAGAAAACCATCCGAATACCAATCAAATCAAATTATAAAAAGAAGGGAAAATAATTAAAAGATTGGAAAAGTTGAACGATTATACAATCCAAATCTCCAAATATTAAATTGATTTGCTATGCCAAGTGTTATCATTTAAGAGCAAAGAATATTAAATTGAAAGGGAATAAGTTTTAATAATTCTAAAGTTATTATAATTCGAATACTATTAAAATCTTACATGCACTTATAAACATCACTTAATTGATTATTAAATTATAATGGTGCTAAATGATTTTATATTTAAATATACGTTTATAAATATTTATTAAAAACAATATAACAAAAGATAAATTAAAATTCTTTTAAAAATTAAATTCCTTAAGATACGTTTTATTTTAACTCAATTATTTTATTATTTAAATAACTCATGCAATTCCACAGATGTATCTGTTTCAAATCGCTAGGTCCTTTACCCGTCTGCTAGTGATGGTGATGCCTTGCCTAATTCTTTTCTGACAATGCTTCCACCCCTTCGACAAGCTCCCTGCAAGGAATTTCTCTGTGATTAAATTATAAATTATAAATAATTGTATCAGTTATTCTTTCATCTTAATTTCATGAATTCACGATTAACGATCAACTAACATGTCATCTTCACTTGAAATCATAACGATTAACTATCTTACCATTTCTCCAAATTATATCAAATTAAATTGCCAACTGACTTCATGTGAATCTCAACATCTATATTTCAAGCTAGGTCAAAAATTGGGATGTAACAATCTTCATAGGGTTTTAGCCATTGCCATTGAGACAGTTCATATTACACAGCCAAACTTGTGGCTGCTATATCTTCTACTGTCATTGGCACGCTTGTGGCTGGATTCAAGCTAGAGACCTTATGGAACAAGAGATTCAACCATTGGAACAAAAACTACAGCTGCCTTGTAGTTTGCAGAAGACATTGGAGTAACACACCTATGCTGAATCTATAATGATCAACGAATTTGATCTGCTGCTTTCTGAGATATGACAGAAATTTTTGGACAGTAAAACAACAAAATTTTCTATAGCTCTAAATAAAATCTTATGTGTCTGTATGGACAAATAGTTCAGAGGAATTTTAATGGATTTTTGGGGATTGGAATGGTGTTGGTTGGGTACAAACTTTTTGATCGATATGTGGTGAGTTCTGTGACATTGGCTCCTTCCATGCCATTGGATATTCTCTCAATCCACTGGTATTTTATAGTGTCTCTTTTAAAAATGTTGCAGAGGTGTGAGGGAGAACCTTTTTAAACACATTGAGATATTTACCCTGTTTTAGATGATGAGGGGACAGCTATTGCAAAGTTGCTTTTATACGAACATGGAAAGAGACTTTTTCCAATGTTGGCATCATAGAAGGCAAGACCACCTTTAAACCAGGTAAAGTTCAAACTTTGACTTTGAAACTTAAAATATATTATAGACAATATCTATATGTTAGATGATAGGGCACAGTAGTGAATTGTTTTTGGCAAGGAAGCCATGAGCAAATGATGGATGGTGACATTATTTGAACCAGTCTTTTAGTTAATCTGTTAGTGAGTGTTTAAACTTTTAACAGACAATACTACAAGAAATACAACCATTTCTTGCAGCAATAAATGAATGATTCCATTTTTGAATTATAATTCATCACGACCTTCACTTTTGGCTCAAAAAATGTGAGGTTAGATAGCCTTGCGATTCTAATTATTATTTTGTTGCAGTTTGCATTAATAATATTTATTCCATGTCTTAACTTTATGCATTCAATTTGATTATATCAAGGGACATCAAGGATCATCAACTAATTGATCTTCATAAGATTGATCTGATTTCAATATGGATTGCAAAATGATGAACCACTTTTTGATGACAAGGATCTACAACAAGGTATATAATGAATAGGAGATCTTTCAAATGTTGAACATGGATTGCAGCAGTTTGTCTCGTACATTCTCTCTGTGTTGTTACTTTGTTGGCCAACTTTGTATTTTGTTATATGTAGTGGATTTCTAGGTGAATTCAAAGTTGAACTCTATAGTAATATACCATATACTGATGCAGTGCAATCAATGGCCTCAAAATCAATGAACGAAATCCATATTTCATGGTTTATTCTCTCATTTTATTTCATTTTCTATCTCTGCCATTTATTTGGCATGAACTTAAAAAAAATTTCTCATTGGAATTCAGATCAGGACCTAGTTGCAACTTTCCGAATATTGTAGTTCTATTTTTATTTTCTAGCTGACATTTCATGCAGTTTTGTATGTAATTGCATTCTCATGGGTACTGTTGTTTTGGTTTTAGGATTCTGACAGGGCAAAGGCCATTCGAAAAGCTTTGGAACAGGCAGCTGCATCATTTGGACCAGAATCAATTCAAGTTGAAAAAGCTAGCACTTCTAATCCTGGCATACCTCCATCATCATTAATGTCTTTTCTAAATAAGGTTAGTCTTCTATATAATTTTTATTGTCACTGTTTGCATTGGGTTTAAAGAGTATTGAACTTTTTTATGGTGGTTGAATGTTTTCAGGACCCTTCAATACCGGGGATTGTCTTAGAAGACTTTAATACGACATTTACAAATGAGTTTTATCATAGTCAATTGGATGACTTATGTATGATGAGTTTATCTTGTTTCCTGGTGGCTACAAGCCCAATATTTCAGTTTTTATAGATTTTGCAAACAGATTTGGGTTTAAATGAGGAATTTCTACAACCAATGCTCTGCTTTTTTTTCCATTACTGTGCAGTAAATATTAACTCTACATCAATCGCAGCAGCAGCTTCTGTAGTTTCACGAGCTCTGTATATTCTGGCAAACAATGGTTCAGGAAGCAATGCAATAATGCAGTCAATCAATGTGAATGAATCTCTTGTGGAAGAACTGTTAGAATGTCTACTGTCTTGTGAACCAGGGCTATCTTGTAGATTGGTGAATGATCTCATCACACCTACCCAAGTCTGCCCAAATCACTATGTTGGCGTTTTTCTTGGGGCTCCATCATCTTCTGTGTATCCTGATTACATTGATGACACTTCCCAATTTGTTTGGAATTTCCTTGCTGACCGGACTTCCATTCCAAGGGATGATGCCCAGCCTTGTTCACGAGATTGCACGAATTCAAGTGAAGTCTGCGTTGGTTCAAGAGCAGACCACAAAGGAGTGTGCGTGGTTTCAACAACAAGGTATTGAGAACACCAGTCTAACTTGTTGGGGCTGGTTTTTTAGTCTTGATTAGTTGTGGATCTAAGTCATGCACTTTTATAGAAGATTGAAACTCATTTGTGTTTGATATTGGAGGTTTATAAGGTGTTTCATATGTACCCAGCATGCCCCATTGACTTGATTGACCTTTGATGGATATAACAAGATTAAGACCTGGAAGGTGCAAGGCATACGTTGTATTGAACATAATGGACTTGGTGGATTGTATATGCTTACAGCTTTGCATTTGGGGGCTACAGCTTAAAGGTCTATGTGTTTTTAAGATTATTATTGTCTTCTATTGATCCCATCTCAATTTTCTCCAGGTATGTGCCGGCATATTCAACACGTCTGAGCTATGAATCTGATGCTTGGAAGGTGATTCCTGTTCAAGATAATGATGAAATGGGTATATTTGATCCAGTTTGGACTGAGAGCTTTTGGAAATCTCTTGGGATTCGAGTTTACATACAACAGAGCACCTTTTATGATGAGCTTATTTTATTATCAGGGTTGGGAGTAACCGTGGGATCTTTTATCGCAATAATATGCACTAAAGCAATTCTTATGAAGGCTCTCAAGAATGACTAGAATGTCATGGCAACCATTATCATCATTTGTCAATGTGGAAATTATATGATTGCTTATTCCAAGCATTTAAAGTACTTCTTGTTCAGAGGTTTGGAGAGTTATGCCACCAGGACAACAGGATTGTCTAAGGGAGAAAGAAGTCGATGTAATGTTCCACTATCAATTCTAACATCCATATTTGGTATCACAAAATAGGTCAAAGATGCAGGTGGTGAATTGGATAATTCTAGTGGGAGTATTTCTGCTCATTCAATTTATGATTGACATATTTATTTGGCAGATGATAAACTGTCCACAATTTTGGTTGACATATGTATTTTTGGTCAAACAATTTGTATAATCATTGATTTCAGGGAAAGTTAATTAGTTTTTGCAGGATACAATTTTTTTTCCATTTCCTCAAGAAACATATTGTTCGAAACCAATTTTAAATTTTCTTTTCAAAAAGTCAGTATTTTAGGAAGCTTTACAAGTTTTTAAAAGCAGATCTGAATATAGTCCTATTTGTTTTCATAAAATTACACCGGGGTTGATTTGGCTAGAGTTACCTTTTGCCAAGTTTTGAAGGATAGAGTAATGACAATTTTTTTTTCTAATGTTCATTATGGGATAAAATAAAGGATAATGAAAATTAGTAATCTAACTAGTTATTTGCATATGGGCAGTTATAAGTTTCAGTTAGATTCTCAAATCTATATATATGGCAACGGAACAAAACTTACAAGGAACGAAATAGTTTTATGTTTTATATATTTTTATTGTACATTATGTAGTTTAGTTAATTCTGTTATTATTATTATTATTTTTATATTACTTCAATGGGTATCAAAGTGTAGGTAAATGGAGATCAGTAGATTTGTGGAATGCAGATCACTGGTCCAAGGGTGGAGGCGATAGACAATAGAATTGCATTGTAAAAGTGAAACTCACGCGTGAAAAGGTAGTTTGAAGCCCCATTATTTCTTTTTGAAAATCACTGGTGTGTATGAGATCGTTCAAGATTTACAGAAGCTGCTGGCACAGAAGAATCTGTGATGTCGCAAAGAAAAATTAATGTTAATGATGCCTGTACGATGGTGTAAGATTGATCAACAATGATTCCAATATGAACTTGCACATGCAAGAAGGGTTGCTACACAAATAGAGCAGAGGACGTTGCAATCTACCGATGGCAAAAAGGAGAAACTTGATGATCCTGGCTGCCATTTTTAGGTTTCAACAATGAAGGAGATTACGAAAGTAGCCACAAAAAATATTGAACCGGTGACAAGGAGATTGCCGCCGACCAAGGTTGAAGACAAGTCTGAAACTGCATGTGAGGAAAGAAGTCGCTGCTTCAGAAAATGTTGTTGCCAAAGTGAGTAGAGATTGAATTCATGATTAGAGGAGAGAAACTGAAGGCTGTTGCTGTTTTTTTACAATTGGAACCCTTAAGACAGAGGAGATATTATTTACGCACAAAGTGATTGCTGTTGGTGTTAAAGATTTGGAGGCAGGAAAGACGGAAGTTACTCCTTTTGTTAACGATTTGGAGGCAAGAAAGACTAAGATAAGTATTCCTTTATTGAAAGGTTTGGATGAAATGAAGGATTTTAATATAGTGCATGAGGGCAAAGCAGCCTATGGGACCCACCTAATAACAACTATCCTAATCCAGCTATAACCCTTTGATTAATTCTTCTCTTCTTCGGTGTATTTTGATGATCAAGTTTGTGGTCTTGTCCAACTGCTTTTCTTCGAAGAGGTTGCCCATAATGCTGTTTTCTAACATCTTCAAGTACCCAAATCTGATGTCGCTGTATGCTGAGTATTCCATGACAAAGTGATGTTCTGTTTCAATGGCTCCTGTGTCACAGAATAGGCAGGTCCTATTTTCCCATTCCTCTTTTGGCACTCTTCATCTACCCGTTTCGCATCTCAACTAGTGAGAACTAGTTCTAAGCTGGGCGCTAAGCATTTTGGCCTTCCACTTAATTGCCGTGCCTAAATACACTTTGTCCTAGTTCTAAGCTGGGCTATAAGCATTTTGGCCTTCCACTTGATTGCCGTGCCTAAATACACTTTGTCCTTGTGGCATGTGTTGGGGTTAAATTCCTTAATATAGTCAGATTTTTTCCTCCCCATGTGCCTTGTCCACATTATGTTACAAAATCTTTCGTGAACGAACTTCTTAATTTCTTCAGTACTATCCAGGCAGCTATGGATGTTGACGTCTCACTTTTGCATGCATTTGTTGTTTTGCTTCATCAATGTATTTTTCTCTCTTTTCTAGCTTTTCTTCAGTGAATATTCTAATTTTGTGCCAATAAAATGTGATAGAAGTTGACAAAAAATTATAAATGTGTGGGAATAGTAGATTATTAAGGTTTATTTGAGGAATTGAAACCCCATTGTTTTGTGAGATTGTTCCAAATAACTAATAAGTTCACCAATTAGAGGCAAGTCAAGAAGTGAAGCCATATTATTATTATAAGGTCATCAGTTTAGGGGGAGCTCGCAGGTGTAAGGAGACTACTGAAGGCACGTGAAGTTGCCAGCCAGAAGAAAGATAAATCACTATAACGAAATTAAACACAAACAAGGTGAGTTGGAGTTGTGTATTTCGATGAGAAAAATAGGTAAAAGAGTAAAGAAGAAAAATAGGTTGGAAGAAGAATTAATAGTGATTAATAAATGAAATTCAGAAATGATAGAAATTATTAAAGAGAAAAATAAAATAAGAATGCAAATTTTCATGCGAGATTGGTGATTCGAGACAATCAGAAAAAGCTGATAAGCAAAATGTAAAGTTTGAAGCAAGACTGAAATTATTTAATCAGGTTGAGGAAAAGAATGATGAGTTACAAAAAAGTTAAAATAGATTTGAAGAGTGAAGAGAAACAATTTACAAAGGGGAAGGAAATGTCAAAATTGAAAGAACAAAATAAAGAATTAGTAGCATATAATGAAACTATAAGGTCAAAACCATTGGTTTGTGATGTTATATATGACATTGGAGATATGTCTTTTTCATTTGTTGAAGTTATTTGCTAGCAAGGCGATAATAGGTTTGAGCTTATAAATCTTTAAGGATGTGATGATAATGTATTTGATTATGCAAATGTTGCAAGTAATTGTGAACAAAAAGTTGATTGAAATAATGAAGAAAAATGAGATATAAAAATTAAGAGGTAGGAAATCATGAGCTTGTAATGAGAGAATCAAGCTTACAATAGGCCAATGAATGTCATAGGTGAAAGAAACAATGTTAGAAGTGTTACAACTTCTAATATCTTTATACCCTACATGGATTGATGAATCATATGGAGAGACATGTTACAATAATAAAATAAAGAATGAATTTAAATTAGGATGCATGAAAATTGATTGTAGATGAAGTTATAGATTGAGGTGGTATGAAATAATATGTATTCTAGAAAAACTATTTAAACATAAATGTTTCTACATGAAAAAAAACATTGTCTTGTCAGATGTCAGTAGGAAGTGAAGTTAGGGGAAGCAATTCCTATGATTTGTTTTGACAATGATGTAAGTGATATTTATTGGCATGCATACTGAAAGACATGGTTGGTTTGTTCCAAATTTTGTTTAGGTTGTTGGTGATAGCTTTGAGTATTGTTTGGTCCTAAAAATTAGTAGATTTGTGGGATGAATGTTTTGAGATTGTAGGGAATCACAAAAAGAGAAGAGATAGGTCATGTATGGTCCTAACTGGAGTCACTAACAAAGTAACTCATAATGATCAATTGTAGGTTGATTCTCTTCAATTGCATAGTGATTGTATTGATGAGTGGAGAATGCAGATTCAACATTTTTTAATCTCACGGTGGCAATTGTAGGTTGATCCTTTTCAATTGCATAATGATTGTATCGATCATTGGAGAATGCAGATTCACCATTTTTTTAGAGATGACTAGGGAGAGACTCCAAAGTCAAGATAGTGTGATGCAACATACATTTTGGAGATTTTCTTTAAAATGTTTATTATAAGAGAGAATGAATGATAATAAAAATTAGTAATATAATTAGTTAGTTGAATATGAGCAATTGTAATCTCTCTCTCTCTCTCTCTCTCTCCATACACGCACGCATGCATGCACGCACACACTCACACACACACTTTGAGTTGTTGACATATTCCTTTGAAGGGATTAGTTGTTGTTATTCTTGGGCAAAGAGTTCATAGTTTAGCTATGTATTTTTGGAAAATGGTGCTTGAGTTTAAATAAGGACTATATTTCCTTATATAAGGAAGTTACTGTCAAATTCAAAACATTATCATTATCATCATCATTTATTATTATCAAAGTTTTTAGTATGACAACATATGAGACTTTCATGGGCTTGTTCCTTAGGTGAAATGGTGGGGCTTCTTGCCTGTAGGGCCTACAACCAAGGTTCAAGTCCCCACAGGGCCATTCTCTACTATGGATCTTAATTGAGAATGTTTTCCATTGACCCTTGGTGAAATAGTGGGGCTTCTTGTCTATAGTGCTTACAACCAAGGGTTAATAAAAAAATTTCCTGCGTCTAGCTTCAGCTCCGCATCCGGCTTTATGGCGGTTGCTTCGACATCCATTTCGGCTCCAGCTTTTGTTGCTTTTTGGGCTAGGGCTTCTGCTCTGACTTTTGCTGCTATTCGGGCTAGGGCTTCTCCTAATCCTAGTGGGGATATTTGTTCCCTAGGAGCTATGGGTGGTTCGGCCATTTCCTATGTTGATGTGGCTGCTTATGAGGTTGGTTTTGGTGGCCAGTCTGTGCATCCAGGGCTCTATGATGTTGTGCCTGTTACAGTTAGTAACTCGATAATGATTGATTTAGAGCTCAATATTGTTGATGAGGTCTTTGTTTATGTAGATGATCTCTCCTCCAATGCTGATATCTTTCGTTTTAAGGGTTTCTAGCCCTCTTTGTCGGAGTTGCATGCCTGGATCACCTGTGTTTGGAAGCCCTTCATTTCAGGTATAGCTTAGATAGACCTTGTGACAATGGGGTTTTTTCATTGTGAAATTTGAAACTTCAAAAGATAGAAATGCAATCCTACGCCATGGTTTCTCATGGGGGGAAAAGTTTCTTTTGATAGCTAGACATTGGTATAAGGAGTTTGACCTAACGACGAGGTCTTTTAATAAGATTCCTTTGTGGGTCAGGTTGCCAAATCTTCCTCTTCACCTTTGGGTGGATTTTGTCTTGGAGGTAGTGGGGGAAGCCCTCAAGGACTTCTTGATGGTAGATACTGCATCTTCCAATGTGTTTAGGACGATGTATGCTCACATTTTGGTTGAGATCGATGTCTCTAATGGACTCCCAGAAATGATTACATTGAAATCTTTGCATGGCCCTTGGATTCAATCTCTTGATTATGAGGTCATCCCCTTCCGATGCAAGATATGCCACAAGATCGGCCATCTTGCTACCCACTACTCCTATGAAAAATCTAGACCAAAGAAGTCTCCTTGGTGGAAGGGGGTCTCAGATGATCACTACATGGTTCAAGATTCTTTTGATGGGAATGATGACTCTTCTCAGGACACTGTGGTGGCAGACTTGACTACTGGTTCTAATGGCACAACTGTCCCTACGGTGGTGACCACTTCTGATCACCTTTCGGATTTTGTCTTTGGTGATTTGATTGTTGCCCCACCCGTGGCTTTGTCTCTGGATTTTGCAGCCCCATCTTTGAACGTTGTTGATTATCCTGCCGCAGTTCGTTCCCTGGTTGCGGGGGTTTTAGGGGATGGTTGTGGTGTTGTTGACTTTGTAGGGTAGAGGGCATCTGGTTTGGTGGAGGAGGGATGAACCACAGTAAACGGTAAAAAGGTTAGGCCCTCCACTCCTTTTGATATGGCATTACGTTCTCAAAAGTTGGGAACGAAAGGGAAAGCTTGATTGCGGTTGCCCCTTTCATTGGTTTTCTTGGCTATTTTGGCCTGTAGTTTTTTTTTGTCTGACATGGTAAGGGACCTATTGTCTATTCTTCTTTTTTACCATGGGGTTTCAGGTGCCTGTTCAAAACTTGTTTGTATGGCTGACGAGTACTGTGTTATTTGCGATGCCACCCTGGTCACTGTGTCTTGTTGGGTGACCTGTTTCACCTTTGGACTGTAGTTTTGTTTGGTTTGGGCTTCTTTGAAAATTTCATGATTTGTAAAGGGTTTCAAGCTCCCTTCAAAACCTATTTTTCTTATAAAAAACATATGAGACTTTCATGTGTCCTTTGCAATATTTGATTTTAGTTAAATAGCAAGACATTGTTTTTTTGAAAGAAATACTAGTATATGTTTCATCTATGCTTTATTTTCTATTCGGGTGACACAACCATTATTATCTAAGATACCTTATTTCACTACCATACTCTATTTTTATTAATTTACTCATCAAGGGTGTGTGATTACAAAAAGTGTCACGCTTCTATAAACCCTTATACTTCAGAATACCCATGATGAAGGGCATCTCAAGAGGCGGCTTATAACTTCCTATCTATGATGTGCAAGAGCTATGAGATGATGACTCTCAAATGAACCTAGCTTATGCAAACCCTTACAAGGTGCACCATAGAATGGAAGATTCAAAGAGTAGAGGTAAGAGTGCCAATATCTAAGAATCTAAAATAAAATGCAATGCAAATGCAAGCTATTCTAAATGAAATGAAAGCTAACAGATAGAGTTACAAAGCCTCCAACTTAAGCTATGTGACCTAATCTTTAATATAAATAAAGCTAAACTAAAAATGCCATGAAGCTATGATGCAAGTAAAACAAAAGCTAACCTAGAATGTAAGAATGCTCCAAGTGCTCCAAAATCACCAAAAAAACCTACAGCATAACTATAGCATGAGAGACTAAGCATAGAGAATGAAGGGAGAGCCCTCCCTTTTAAAGAAAAATGGACGGTTGAGATTAAAGGCCAAGAGGGGCTTAATCATGGGAGGAGAATGCATCTTGAGTGATGCATGTGCACACACATCTCCACCAATTACAATCAATAGTTAACTTTTGAGAGGGCTTGAAATGTGTGGAGGAGAATTAAAGTAATTTTAAAATTAGAAGATTCCTCTCAACATAGAAAATTGTGCATTCATGTGTAGACAACAAGTTTTTTCTTTATTTTTAAAATAGAAATAATGCTTTATGTGTGCACACTTAGGATAAGTGAGAAGTGGGTATTTTTATTTAATTAAAAGGGAGAAAGTTCTTTTAATTAAATAAGAGACTTAGGATAAAGTGGTCAAATCATAGATTATAATCTAATAAATAGAATTGATCAAGACAAGTGATATATGGTCTAGCATTGGAATAATTGAGAAGGGCAAAAGAGGGCTTATAATTTACTAGACCATTTTTGGGTGATCACATTTGTCCCTATTTGACTAATGTGCGGTTGATCTGGGAACACATTACGTCAAAGAATGATGATGTCAAACCAAAAGAAAAAGATCTTACCCCAAAATGGAGCAAGTGGCTGAGCAAAGAAAAATCAAGGATTGAGCGAACTACAGATTGAAAAAGTTCTTAGAAAAGATCAAAGATAATCAAAGATTGAGAAAGGCTGAACAAAGCAAGTCAAAGACTGAGCAGAGACTAAGTGAGGCCAATCAAGATTTGAGCAAATTGAGCAAAGATCACAAAACGAGAACAAGGATCAAGCAATAGATATGTCTGCCCCTTCAGGATCAAAATCGAAATGATAATAGAGGAGATGCAAAATCCCAAATATATATTTGACCAAATCGATAAATAATTAATTCCAAGATAATAGATTAACTGATGTAGATAAGTGACCAGTAGAATGATAGAACATGCCCTAGTGTAATCAAGTTGACCAAGAATGATATAGCATTAAAATTTGGTAAAACACAAAGAAAAAGATGAGATAATGCCTCAAAAGAATACTCAACTACGTAGAAGTAGAGAAAATTTTAAAAGGCCAATTCAACAAGCAAGATGAACTTGAATTTGATTTTGAGCCTGAAAATGAATAAAAAACATCGAAATTAAGTCAAAAGAATAGATAGATGTAAGTATAATATTAACCCTTTTGATGACAGGAATTAAAGAAGCATTAAGTTGAGAAGACTGTCAAAAAGTGGAAGACATTATCAAGAGGAAGTGAAAGGAGATAAACATAGTTAGCTGACATGTCCATGAAAGATATAAAAGGCTCTCTCAACATTCAAATGTAGAGCTAAGCTAAAATGAAGCCAAAAATGCAAGCTAGTATGCAAAGGTGCGATTGCAAGGGTTATATAATTAGGTCCTATTTTTTTTAAATCATCAAGCCTTGTTAGGGACATTAGAAGATCGTACAATCACCACTACCATGAACTATGAGGATAAGAATATGATCTATATCAGATAGAATTTGGGAATCCAACCAATGCATCAAAGACATATAGGTTAAGATGAATAGTGCAGTTAGATTCCTTAAGTTTAGTATAGCAAGATTATGCTTGCATCGAGACACAAAATGTCAAGATGGCCATAAGCATGCATTTGCAAAAAATAGACAAGGATGATACATTGTAGGTCCTAAGTGTCAAGCAAGACAAGCAAGATGCTCAAGACACCTAAGATTGACAAAGTACACCTACAGGTAGAAAGAAAAAAAAATGCCCCATGTCCCCAGTCTTCTAGTCCATGACATCCTCGAGAGACTATTAGGGAGAGAGCACTCAACAAAGAAATTTTCATAGACAACACACAAAGAGAAATAAAGCCAACAAGTCTCAGCCCATATTTAGTTTAAGTGTGTGTGTGAAAGTCACATGACTCTCTCTTTAGAACTCGAATCTGCTAGTGAGAAATATTGTAGCATCCTAAACCATAGCTAAGGTATCCGAAAAGTGTTGAGAAAAACTGCTTGAGAGTTGCCAAAGAAACATCAACTCAACAAGGAGACCCATGATAAGTTATGCAGTTCATGCCTCCTATGCCTAAACGAGAGTCGGTTACAAGCTAAGAAAGGCAAAACAATGTAAGATGAATGGTTCATGAGTGAAAGAAAGACACTGATAGACATAGGTCCAAAAGTCTCAAGTAGCACATGTTCCCAAGTTTTCACCACTTGGAAATTTTTTTTTCCAGGACTTACTATAATTATATTTTTTCAAGATCATATATCTATTTTTTTGGACTTTTTTCGAATGACTTAAAGATTACTAGTTCTCAAGCAAGATCACATCATTTTGTTCCATTGTTGAGCAAGGTATAGGACATGTTGGAGCAACAAGCTGGTGGATAAGTAGAGATGGATAAGAAAGGAGCATGAAGCAAGTGAAAGTGATCCTCAAGGTCTAACTCCTCAAGAGTACCCAAGCTCGAGAAAGCGTAAAATAGCCATATGAAGTACATTTTGGACAAGCGAAGAAAGCCATGATAGGAGATGGCATGTAGGGTAATTAGTTAAATCCAATAAGTGAGATAACATATGAGATACACAATGGAAGTCAATAAGAGAGATAGCATGAAAGTGTGTAGTCTAAAAGAGTAGACATGTCAAGAGGCCTATGAGAACCATGTTTGTCTTTATGTGATCAAGACCAAGGGGTCAATTGGATAGGAAAATGATAGGATAGAGCAATAAGAATTAAGCTAGATATGAAGGTTATGAATGAATGAAGGAACAAACGGGAAGTTCATGGATAAGACATCCAATATACAAGGATAGCTCAACATTGTCAAGATCAAAGAGAGAAGATGGAATATATGGATGATGGAAGAATTACGCATGATGTATGTTTGCTAGGTTTTCATCATGGTACTTATCCAAGGTGCTAGAAGAAGTGGTTTTCACCAAGGCACATTTTTTTTCTTTTTGGATTTTTATAAATAGGTCAAGCTTTTTAAAGTTAGATCGTGCTCCTATAGAAAAGATAAGTAACGATAAGCCAAGAGCATAGATAAATATGCTCAAAGATGATGATAGGGTGAAGGAAGAGAGATGGTAGTAGGATAAGTATATGGAGGATAAGAGTTCATGCCTTGAAAGGATTGTAGGAGTATGCATAGTAGGTAAGTGTAGCTTTGAAAATATTGCATAAGTGTGGGTGACAAAGTGGGGAAGATCAACATTGACACACACTTGGAGGGTTTTGGAATGATGGAGGAATCATAGAGGAAATAGTTTGAGGTTTAGATGTATGCGGTGGTAGGATAATTTTAGAAGAAGATGGAGTGGAAGCCTTTGGAAGCTTGAATGTCAACTTAGATTTATGTTCAATATTCAAGTCTTTCAAGAGAGACTTGAGAATCCATATATCTTTAGATTTTCCTTTGGATGCTTTAGAACACATTTCTTCAATAATGGTTTTAGGAACCCATTTTTCTTTGATTTAGCTCTTTGGGTAGTAGACCTATGTAGTCTCTTGAATAATTGTTCTTTCTTTGTATTCACAAGTCGATTAGATGACATATTGATCTTCATTTGTAAATGGATTCTTGTGTTTATTCTTAATTTGATCATCCAAATTGCTTCCAAAAGACTTGGGAATTGTGGATGAATAAGGCTCATACGAATGGTTTAGTTGGTTGTGTGGATGGATATATTTCAAGGATGGATGTCCTTGAGGTACAATAGGAGAGCTAGAAGTGGAAAGTGTAGGGGATCAAGGAACATAAGGTCCCAATATGGATGGAAGGTTTGAAGACTTTATCTTAGATGGATAAGGACCAAGGATAGATTTAGAAGGTACAAATTTACAATGGATAGGGATATCATCATCTTTAGAGTGAGAAATGTGACCAAGGCCATCAATAGACTCATGAGTAGCTTTGATAGGAGCAACATCTTTGATAAGAGCATTTGAAGCTTGAACATAGTTTTAAAGTGAATATGGAGATGTAGAACAAGAGGGTGAGGAGATACTTTGATCTTGACAAGTTTCTTTGGATAGCATAGGCATAGTCATTTTTTCATGATTTTCAATAGGCTCAATGGAAGTAGTGGAAGTGGTATCTTTATCATATTTGGGTGGAGGAAAAGACATAGGATATGAAAGGGTGACATCTTGAAGGAGATGAAAGGGTGCTTGATCTTGATATTTACATTTTTGAGTCCTCTTGACATGGAGCAACTTCTAAGGACAAGGGAGAATGTGAGGTGTGGATGGTAAAATCTTGAAGAGATAGTGAATGACTAATTGAAGCATGGATATTAGCCATATCATCACATAAAGGTTGAGGATCTTTAGTCTTAGTATCATGGAAAAGGTTTGCAACCAAGTGAAGGTTAGCTTGAGTTTCTTTTAGAGGTATCCCTTGAGGATACGCATAGTCAATATGGAAAGCATTAGGTTCTTTTTTTTTATGGAGGCATGATGGAAAGATTTGAATTTTTGGGAGATGTACGAGTGTTAGAAGAAGTGGAGATGTCAATGAGACCATCACTAGACATAGGTTCATCAACATGATCTTGGGCGCCAAAAATGTGTGTAGAAAAAGTGTCACACTTTTATAAATTCTTATACTTGAGAATACCCATGATGAAGGGCATCTCAAGAGGTGGCTTATAGCCTCCTATCTATGACGTGAAAGACCTATGAGATGGTGGCTCTCAAATGAACCTAGCTTATGCAAACCCTTGCAAGGTGCACCATAGAATGGAAGATTTAAATAGTAGAGACAAGAGTGCCAATATTTAAGAATCTAGAATAAAATGCAATGAAAACGCAAGCTATTCTAAATGAAATTAAAGCTAACAAAGAGAGTTACAAAGCCTCCAACATAAGCTATGTGAGCTAATCTAGAGCATAATAAAAGCTAAACTAAAAATGCCATGAAGTTCTGTTGCAAATAAAATAAAAGCTAAGCTAGAATGTAAGAATACTCCAAGTGCTCCAAAATCACCAGGAAAACCTGCAACATAACAATAGCATGAGAGACTAAGCTTAGATAATGAAGAGGGAGCCCTCCCTTTCAAAGAAAAATGGACAATTCAAATTAAAATCCAAGAGGGGCTTAATCAAGGGAGGAGAATGCATCTTGAGTGACCCATGTGCACACACATCTCCACCAATTACAATCAATAGTTAACTTTTGAGAGGGTTTGAAATGTGTGGAGGAGAATTAAAATAATTTTAAAATTAGAAGATTCCTCTCACATAGAAAATTGTGCATTCACATGTAGACAAAACGTCTTTTTCTTTATTTTAAAAATAGGAATAATGCTTTATGTGTGCACACTTAGGATAAGTGAGAAGTGGGAATTTTTATTTAATTAAAAGGGAGCAAGTTCTTTTAATTGAATTATAGACTTAGGATAAAGTGGTCAAACCACAGATTATAATCGAATAAATAGACTTGATAAAAAAAGTGATATATGCTCTAGCATTAGAATAATTTAAAAAGGCAAAAAGGGTCTTATAATTTACTAGACCATTTTTGGGTGATCATAGGGTGATATAAGTTTTTCTAAGTGTGATTATCTGATTATCTCTTTCAAGGAAAGATACTTACATTTAATCACATAAATAACAATATGGTACTTTGAATTCACATACTTATATCAAATGTATAATTTTTTTATATGGACATGTTTCATAGAGAAATAATCATTATATGACTTTTTTCCCTATAACAACAAGGCATTGATCTCATATAGATTCTTTACACTCCATCTTAAAATTTCATTGTAGTATTAAAATATAATAGTTGAGTTCGAAGGCCATAACTATATATATTAAAAAATGTAATCAAATTATCTTATTTTCATCAAATTTTCTTTCATTTAATAGTGGGTATATCTACCTAGTTAGTAGTAGATCCTAAAGTGTAGGGAAAAATAAGCCAAAATTAGGATCATTTTGTTTGTTGGCTAAAACTATTTGAAAGGATTGAACATTGAACTTGGCCTATTCTTAGAGCCTAACAACTCGTAGTTTTAACCTCAAACACAACCAACACATAAAATGATCAGATAATTCTACTTCACAATTTAAGTTTACTCTATTGGTTGACTAGGATGCGTGTGAAAAGTGGTGTGCAATTTTTTTGGAATTTCATTGAGTTTGAACATGGAAAGGAAGATCATGTTTAGAAATATCCTTGTTAGAAAGGAGTTGAAGTACAAAGGTGACACCAAGTTAATACATGCAGAAAAACGTGTGATTGTGTAACTTTACAATGGGACCAGGTAATGCAAGTAAGTTTATAATTCATAGATATTTATTTATTTATATGTGAATGTAACATCAAAAATTATATATATTGTTTTACACTTACATGATTAATTAACATGCATTTTTTTTGAAGTTCAAATGCAATGTCACCAATTATTTATGCTAGACATATTGTATGTTAATGCTTATGTATGATTCTTTTGCGAGAAGAATGCGAATCAAAAGAGTGTGTGACTAATGGTCTTGTATACCTTTGGAACCACTTTGCACACATTAAATTCCCATATTACTAAAATGGAACTATTTTGACCATGTACCTAACCTAGTTGAACTAGGTTGTTTCTCAAAGCTTTATTTAGGTAAAATCAATGTTTAACTCATTTTATTATATTTTGCATTGACTTATCATTCTATAAAATGTATTCCATGTGTTTGCAGTTGTTGCAATTGAGAACAATGAAGAAGGAACATATTACTTTGGGTGTTCTATTGAGGCTAATTTTTTTGGCAATCATAGTTATTATTGGAAAGGGTATTGATTACACAATAGGATCCGTTGCTGCAAAAAATACATGGATTAGAAGGTACCATATCAAAAAATCTAATGTGTTGTGGTTGCGGATTTTGAGACCCATAGAAAACTCTAACAATGGTTAAATCTCCTAATGGTCCTCGTAAGGACCATAGGACAAGCATTTGAAATCAACACGAATGATGTCAAAAGGGATCAATGAGAATATAAAGGGTCATAAATAATGTAATAGGGCAAGAATAAGGCAGTGGTGTAGGTTCTTAGGAATTGAAAGGTCATCTAAGTTTAACAAAATTGCATTTTAAATCATAACAATTGGTTCTTGGCTGCTAGTGGAAGATGAAGGGGTTAAGGAAGTTGTACGAGCTTTTTGAGTACATAGATGGCTTGCGATTGATTAATATACACCAAGGAAGGCACGAAAGGGTATGTGTGTGTGTCTGTGTAAGATTTGACTAAGATTTGAATAAAAAAGAACCATATTTCTTGTCATTTAAAAGTTTTTAGATGCTCATAATTTTAAGTTCAATCTTGTTTGTATTGATTGTTAACATTATAGGTGAAGTCCTTTACATAGACGGGGAAGATTAATTTCCATCCAGTTCAAAAAAAATCATAGATTTGCTACTCGTCAAAAAATGAGTTCCTTAGGCTAAAAATTCAAGATGATCTAGGGTCAAGGTATTAAATTAGATCCATTACTAGGTTTTTGGGAAGAGGTAGCTAAATTTATGATGTAGTACATTACATGGGATGTGAGATTTAATTATATTATTGCTAAGCATTTCAACTTGTTGTCCAATCTAAAACATAAACCGATTAATCAATGTACCTTATTTCTTATTTCATCAAAGTGGTATTAGGGGTTCTTTAGCAGATCATGGTTTGATTCAATTGATAATTTTTTATCAATTTAAATTATTTTCCCTTCCAAGTGACTAAGGCACATTTGTGAGTTTCAGAGAGTTGATTATGAAGAATTTGACAGTTACAATTCCTTATCTATGAAGGAAGATAAATCTGGTTATACCCGTTCCCTTCCTTCTAAACAAAATGTTAAGCAAACAAGTAGAGAAATGTGGGTGCAAAAGATAGTCCAAAGAAGGGCTCAAAATGAAAGACCAATGATTTCCCTAGCCATAGTGTTTGACAAGCAAAGCCTCAAGTGCTCAAACTCTTATCATTTCTTTAGTTGAAGAAACCCCTTCCCCTATTGACTTTAGTAAGAAATATCATCCCAGTCTTTTTGATATTAGTAATGGTAATAATTTGATAGTAGCTCTAGAACTCATTGTGTCTAAATTGGGAAATCTAGCAACCCTAACTAGTCATATAGAGAGCCAACCAAAGGAAACTAGTGGGTTGGAATTAAAATTTTTGTTTGAAATCCTAGAGATAAAGAATAAGCTAGTTGGAAGCATAAACATGCTAACTAAAGAAGGGTTTGAATGCAAAATGTGTGTGTGTTGGGGGGGCGTGTGTTAATAGGAAATAATGATACCATTATTCTCCAAGAATGGAAGGAAACATGTGATAACGAAATGTGGATCAAGTTCTAGTACAAAATATTGTGTGGATGGATTTGTACATAATGACGTAGGGGCTACGCCATATGAAAGTGATTAAAGAGGGCATGATGAGGTTCATGATCATTGTGATACCTCTTTTTAATTTAATGCAAGGAAAATATGATGATTCCCTATAGGGTTTTGAAAGAAATGGTACAAAATAGTAAATTGTAATACAATCAAAAGAAGCGCTTGGAGTTTTACAAAATATGGTTGAAATTTGAATGAAGAAGATTGTACTATTTTGACACAAGTGCAAGAGGCTCAAGTCCGCAATCACAAATTGATAATGGAGATTAACACACTGAGAATGGAGATTGACAAAATGAGAAGAAGTTGACACAATGAAAACAAAGAGTGTAATGTGGGATGTAAAGCATAAGAACATATAGAAAACATGAAAGAACACCATGTCAAAAAAGTTACCAAAACACTCCATGGGCTATTTAGTTTATGAAATCTTATTTTCCTTTCTTCCTTTCAATAAACACATGTAAATACTTAAGCTTGGGGGGGTGGGGGGGGGGGGGGGGGGGGGAAATGAGGGGTAAGAGAGTCTTTATTTTAACAATCACTTACTCCTTTTTACTATCCTTACCTTCCATTTCAGTCACCATTTGTGGTAGGAATTTTAGATATTTGATAAAAATATGTGCAAAAAATGAAACAATTAAGAATATAAAAAATAAGTAAAATTTAATCATGTTTTGATCCAAAAATAAGAAATGACTATGGAAACAATAGGAACAATTGTGGAAACAAATGACAAAGGGGTGAAGACAAAACATGGTTTTTTCTTTCTTTTGCTATTAAAAGAAATTTGTTAGTAATAATTGGCCACTATTATTTTATCATTTTACACATGGTATCTAGCCAACACCTACTTTCATTTCTATCAAGTTATATGGAGTTTATTGGCCTTTGGCCATAAAATACCAAAACTAAACTACTTTTTTCTTCAATCATGTATCTTTCAAAGACTATTATAAGCTCTTGATATGAAAAACATATTATCATTTAAGTTGTGAAATTTCTAATACTACTTGTGTGTTAAGGGTGATTAAAGTTGATTTAGTTGTATCGTGTTGCCTTGTGATCAAGGATTCAAGGACTCCCACTCATATACTATTAGGTGATTTTGTAATTTATATTTTTCTATAAATGCATGGTGCGTTTGTAATATAATGATTTTATTTATTTATGAAGACTAAATCCAAACTGCCTTGTAATATGATTTACATGTGTTTGAATGTCAATTCATTTAATACTATTGACTATTTGTTATAATATATTTTGTGTGCTTAAACAAAAATTACCTCATAGTGTTACATATGTATGAATTAGTCCAATATTGTTTGTATGAGGACTAGTTGTGAATATGATTCAATTGTGAATGGTTTATTTTGTGAATTGTGAGTTATATCTTTGATATTTAGTTTCGAGGATTATAAGTCAATCTTTGTTCTAAATTACATAGTTCTACGAATGATGTTTTAACTTTGATGAGAAATTCATTACAATATCTATTGTGAAGGCTCTAAAAGTTTTGTGTAGCTGATTAAAGAGTAATTAGCTCAACATTCTACAAAAAATATACATTGCTATAGATCCCGTCAAAAGTATGATAGGAAGCAAAACCTCCAGTCTAGTATTTTGAATTAATAAAGTGGGAACTAACCTTTACATTGTGAAAATTATAATAGTTATTTGATCTCAAGTCTGAAAAGATGCTTCACATTCCCACTTAGCTCGTTTCTTTCATCCCTTCGACACACAAGTTCGATACCTTTCAAAAGATTACAAAGTCCCATAATTGACACATTTAGGTAAAGATTAAGGAAGCCAATCAAAGTTAAACATGATTAATTTCTATCCTAATTCCAATACAAAATTTTACCTAATTTTTAAATTTATGTTTCATTATTCACTTGTTGAGATTGTAGCCAATTTATTAAGTAATCAATTTAAGTATTTAAATTAATTTGAAACTGACCTTGTTCTCCTAGTGAATTTTTTCCTCTTTAGAGGCTCATGTGTGAATATGATGCCCATATTGTGGTCATCAAAATTAACCCCATCAATTTTTGTTCTAGCATTTGTATGTAAGTCTTCATTGCATTACATTGGTGTCCACAATTCAAGTCTTCATTATGCTATATCAACTTATGTTATGGAAAAATCATGTTTGAATTATAGTTAGAGGCTTAATACTCCAAAATATTGACATTTATAGTTTTAATGACCAATCTTTATTCTCGTAATGTATATTTTCATATCACATGTTCGTATTATGGACCCATGTCTGAAGTTGTGATTGTGTAAAAATGGCAACTACTTTCTTTGGTGACTTGTTTATCCTTTAAACACTCATATTAGAACTATTGAAGTTGTCATTGTGTCAAATTGAATGAATACGATTGTCATATCCATATCATATTGTCATTTAGGATAGTTCTAGTCAAAGAAGAAGTCATTTATAAATAAAAAGTATCAGCTCAAGAAAGTTATTGTCCAAGATTAATAAGTAAATTTTATTAAGCCAACGAGATTACTATGGGAAAACAATAACTGGATGCTTGTTTTTTTAAAATGTTGAACATTATAACAAGTCACACTAGAAAATATGTGCATAACATCATGTTGTTTGAGAGACTGGGACATGTTCCAATCAATTAATTTCACGTTAAATGCAATGTTTTTCATATAAAGGAAGGTTGGGTCATAGCTAATCTATGACTTCTACAAAGATTCCAAGTCAAAAAAATCTAAAGCATTCTTTGAAAATAGGGAGTGACTCATTGAGATTTCATACTTTAAATAGTTTTACAACCATATTGTTCTAGGGATAAAGAGACCAAATTTATGGAAAGCTAAACATTAGAATTTGTATTGGGGTCCAAATTATTTGTTCTTGGGTTCTATAATAGGCAATGCTTAGAGTTTAAAATAAATGGTTAAGGGGAATACCTAAAAAGAAAGGTAAAGTTCTTTAAGTAGTTTTGTATTATATTCCGTTGTCATCTTGTTAATCCTACCTATCTATAAACAAAGACTATAGATTTCACATGCCTCTTTACAATTAATCTGAGCATTTTGAAAATTGTGCTTGAATCATTTAACCTATGGTCTTGTGAAACAATTATATGAAAATAGATTTTTATGCATTTATTCCTATTTTGTGATTGGCTATGGCTACTTTTGTTGGCAGCCTTTTCGATTTTTAGCTTAACAAAATTGGAGAAAAAGTTAACAATCCACACACCTAAGGATCACGGGTAGGTGGAAACCTTCAAAATACTCACTTTGCTAGATGTGCTTCAACATTTTGCATGCACACATGCTAGTCCATTCATCTTATTTTTCTGTTTTTAAAAAATTATTTGGTGGTAGAGGGAGAAACAGTACATAAGTAGGGATGCATATAAAAGATGAAGGCGATGAATAAGGGAAAACAAGGTAGGTTGGAAGTTACTAATGACACAATGTAGAGGAATCAGGTGATATGTGACGATTGTTTCATCTACTCTTGAAGGAAGCACTTCCACTTCAGCTTCTTTAACAACAATCAACAAATATAGGAAGTAATTTGCTATGTTATTCTTCAAGGATTTCAATTGCGTTTTCTAAGGAAATTGTTTAAATAATTTATTTATAATTTGAATGATTTTGAAAAAAGATTATTAAAAGTGATGTGAATGCAAACATGGAAGAGATTAACCCCTGTCGAGCACTTTGCACCAGCTTCTGAGTGTGTTGAGTGAGATGTAGAAGGTCACTAATAACCCTCATGTAGTTATATTATAGACAACAATTCTATGGCTTCCACTTTGGCTAATGTCAAAGAGTTCCCCAACTCCCATGTCTTTATAATTAACATGTCAAACCTTAAAAACAATAAAATCAAGGTATTTCCCTAACAAACCCTCAAGACCCTAATTTTCTTTGCATCTTGGGGATGACAAAGGTTCGATTCCATAACCTTACAAGAGATTGTTGTGTGTTTGAGTAGGTTGATGTAGAGGATGAGAATGTGCCGACAATTAGTGGAAAGTAGAAGAGGGAGGAGGAGAATTCAAATTCATTCGCATGGAGCACAGGTTCAAAAAATTTATGCGTAAATTTACCCTATCTGATGGTTGCAACATGGAGGGCATTTTTGCTTCTTGTCACAATGAATTTCTCAATGATACTGTTCCCAAGCTTCCTTCTTTTGAGATAATTGAAATTAAAGTTTCCTAGATTATTAGTATTGTGGACTTTGGGTTTTTCATTTCCAATTAATAGAGAAGTCATAAATACAAATACTGTAACTATGCTTGTGTGTTTTTAAGGACAAAATTTAACAATTTAGGATCTCAGGTTATTTTCTCCCCTTGATTTCCTCCGTAGGTACAAAGATATGTAAACCTTTTAGTAACATAGAAAAATATAATATGCCAAAAATTTAAAACCATTTTTGCTACTTGAAAGGTTAAACTTGTCAACATTCTTCACTATCTTTTAGGATAGAGTATTTTATATATGCAATAAGCGAAGAAAGGATTGATTTAAGAACTAGTGTGATAGCATCTTTAGAATTGATATTTAGAATTATAGCTTTGGCAATCTAATGCATTCTTCACCATATAAATTTGTAGCAGTTTCATATGCAAATTTATAGAATAGTTTGGTGTTCTCAATAACTATTTGGCAATGGCGTGTACATATTTATATTTAGCGTATTTGAATAGATTCAATTAGGAAAGAGAAACAAATTATTGGTATGACAAGTATGGCACATGCACTTAAATGGGTCTCCAACTGTGTTTGTCATTAGAAGCTCATATGACTTTGATGTTAATTGCAAATAAAAAGTTCATAAGATTTATCAAATACCTAGAAATGCATACTTCTAGATGATTTATCAAATAAACAGTTCATGTACCAATATTGTATGCCTCAAATGCAACACTCAACTAGACTATTTTCTTAGGTATAAAAGCAAAGTTGGTTAAATCATGGCTAGCAGTGGCTACTCGCAGAATTGTGTTTGCAAGTGGACAACCCTATTACTAGGTTCAACTTAAACAAGAAACATAATAGTATTTCATCCTCTATGTACTTGGGAAACCAAATATAATATTAACTAGGATTAAATCTGCTGTTATTTTCTTTATATTGGAAAATAAAATTATGATTTGGCTTTACGTCCAAAATTATTTTAAAACTTGTGTAAAGTATGTTTTGAATTTTTAGAATGAATTAAAGAACTAAGAGAATCAAATATTCAATTAAATTTGAAATTAAAGGAAATTTGATAAAGAAAGAATGACAAGGAAAAAATAAATATTCATTTTATTCTATTTTTTAATAGTACAAAGAAAATAGTAAAACATATAGTTGGTCTAGAAGAGTAACATTGTTCTCTCTCTCTCTCTCTCTCTCTATACATGCATATATAACACATACACATACACGCATATATAACACATACACATACACATATATACACCCGCACACATACACATACATATACATACATATACATATACATATACATATACATATACATATGCATATACATATAGTTTACAACAATGATCTAATTCATTCATTCCTTAATTATGTGTAGAAAAAATACAAATAAGAAAATAATTTAGACACCTGATTTTAAGGACATTAAGGCTTGTGAATCTACTATATAACAATGAAGAGACTTCAATGACTATAAAGGATTATCACTCAAATTCAAAATTACTTTGGCTAGAGCTACAAAGTTACAAAAGGAAGACATCATCCACAATCCAAACAATCAACATTGAAGAGGAAAAATGGACATTATGTTTTCTTTTGTTTCAGAACTGAATGATCTAAATTTTAAAAGAAGAGGACCTTACAAATCTCTTTCATATATCAAGATTTCTATCAAGGTGAAGAGATGGGTTCATTTTGCTACTTGTTCTCAAGTTAAACTAATTTGACAACAAAATATGGCTGAAAGTAAAATAGTTGTTTATTAAGCTTGATTAGTAGCATGTTATTAACTTATTTTTCTTTTCCTTATTCATGTCTTTAAAATTTAAGATTGAATTTATTTATTATATTTAGTAGTAAGAAGATTATTAATATCTATTTAGATTTGTTGTGAATTAAAAAAACTAGGCAAAAATAGATTTTTCTATATATTATTAATTGTAATTTTCTAAGAGTTGATATAATATTTTTTACATTAATTTAATTTAAAAATATAATAGAAGAGGTGATTATTGACGTAAGTATGATTAGGGAACAAGATGAAACATTGTCAACATAGAGAGTAAGTTGAATGTGGTTGTCAACTAGCCCTAGCTCACATTAATCAATAGGGTTAATCGTGTTCAATTTTTGAAATTTATATGTTTTATTTTTTTATAATAATAATAGTAATAATAATAATTTTCATGTGTGTGTGTGTGTGTGTGTGTGAGAGAGAGAGAGAGAGAGAGAGAGAGAGAGAGAGAGAGAGAGAGAGTTTTTAAATTATTGAATTCAAAAAGATTGGTTGGGCATATCATCATATAGGTAATGATAGTTAGAGGGATATGGAGATATGTGTAGAGATAAGAAGGGGGAGAGTGAGTAAGATGTGTGTGTGTGTGTGTGTGTGTGTGTGTGTGTGTGTGTGAGAGAGAGAGAGAGAGAGAGAGAGAGAGAGAGAGTCCTTGCCAAAGATCCCAAAAGGACAAGGAAAAATAATACTATGTTTGGTAGATTAATTTTTTTGAACACCTTTTTCTTGCCAAGTTTACTTAACCATAGATGTAACAGTCTTAAGAGGTTCTCTGACATTGTCCTTAAGCAAATTTCTTAGTTTCCAAATTCAAGAGTTCTGTGTACTCATCCAACACAACAAGTATTTCTTAATTGTTTCTCATTTAACTTTCTCTAAATTTAAGTCACCTATTAGTTGATGTCTACTTATGGTTTCTTACTTGATTCAATTTTTATCCCTATATTTATTTCTTTGTATCCCTTTTGAGTCTTAGATCTCATATAGGACTTAGCCACTTGTGATCAAGTTATTCCACATTTATTCTTGTAGAAGTTAGGCTGTGGTAACAAACACTTAGATAGTACTTCCTAAATATTTATTTATTAATTCCAAACAATATTTGTACAACTTTAATTTCCAAATCAGGAGCTAATGTCTTAAGCTTTATAAATCAAATGCATTTACTTAGCATGCAATAGATATACATTAAATATATTTAAAACATTAACTATACATATTTACCAAATCATATTCTATTCACCAATTACTTTGATCATTAATTTGGCAACATTATAAAGAGTACACAATTAGTTTCTTCACCATACATATTATCATTATCATCATCTAAATACAAGGAAATATACAATGCCATGACCTAATTATTATTTTATTGATCTTTTTGAAATAATACAATATGTTCACACATCCCTTCATTTGTCCAAGAGAGACCCTTTACCCTTTACCCTTTTTACATATAATTTCAACTCATGATACATATAGATATGAACCTGTACTTTTGTCAAGAGTTCACATTATAATATCACATAGTTTTCTTCTAAGGAAATACAACATAAGAAATAATCTTCAATACTTACTCAACATAGATCCACATAAAGCCATCCAAAAGAAGTCGAACAATACCTCAAAATATTTTACCACCCAACCACATGGAGCCATAATTGGTCCACTCCCCCAAGATAGGAGATAAGACCATGATCCACATAGGTTCTAAAGTAATCTAAGGTTTATACCCCAACATCAAAGTACAAAGGTAACATAAGGCCACACAAAAGCATAATGCCCAAAATGAAATTATAAAGCAAATGCACAACCAGAGGAAAAAGAAAAGTTAGGGGTTCAATTGCATCTAGGTGAGTGTTATCTTACATTCCTATAGTGTTGGAATCCTTCTGTTGAGCCAAAGACCATCCTGGTGCACAAAACATCTTCTCCCTGAGTACTCCAACATGATATGTACTGTCCTCTAGTGTTGGGATCATTCCTTTGACTCAAAGATTGTCCTATTACTTAGAACATCTTCTCTCCAAGTACTCCAACAATACATCCTTATTATCTTAATTAATGCAAATTCTCAATCCACCATCACCCATTAATTGTATTGATATTTTTACTTGATTACAAAAACTCACATGTAGAGCCAAGGACACGGGGCCCTGTGATTCTCCTAGCATCTTCCCACAATGGTCTTCAACGGCTTCTTGATGGCTTGGCCTCTTTTTGTGACTCACGTGAGCTAGTTGTAAATCTGGGCAAGACTCAGGTTATGGTCTTCAATTGTTTGAGGACATCACACCTCCATTTTTACTTCTAGGGTACCGAGATCAAGATTGCATCTTCATATACTTACTTGGGGGTTAAGTTTTTTGGACCTCGGTTCAGCCTGAGACCAACCATCAAGCCCAGAGTCAACAAGGGGCTCAGCTCTCTCGCTATTCTTGAGCAACAATGCTTTTGACATGACTTCAGGACACCATGACTAAGATGTCCCTTCTTGACTCCCTGGTCAAGCCAACTGTCCTCTATGGCTCTATTGTTTGGGGCCCCTCCCTCTAAGAGTCTGACTGGGCCTCTGTTGAGAAGTCCAAACTCTTTTCCTTCGACGCATTATCAAATGTCACCGGGCCACACCACACAACATCCTTTTGGTAGAGTTTGGTGCTCATCCTTTCAGATTGGGGACCATCTTTGATTTAGTTTGGTTTCTTCATCGGCTCTAGAGCTTCGTTGATACCTCCGAAAGTTGTCACAGATATTCCTACTTGGTTATTGTTCCTTTATGGAGGTTGCGGGTTTAGACTCTGGCCACAGGTCTCGTTGCTAGTATACCAAGGTCTCTACCCTCTTGGGCTTGATTGATATTAGTTTGGATCATCTTGGCCCCTTTTAGTTTTCTCTAGACGCTTGAACCCATCTTGTTCCACCTTAGCGGGAGTTGAATTAGCATGTTAGACTTGACATCTACAGATAGTATGTTATCACAACCTGGAGGAATCCCCCAGGTGGGCTCTACCTCTGTATGGCCTTCTATGCTGAGCATTTCCTTGATATGTAGGACGAGATTATCTTACGCCCTTGGTACCTCACTTGTCATTGGACTCGCTCTTCGTATCTCCTTGGGATCTTTTAGAGCGGGATCTCACCGACTATGTATTCGCACTGATCACCAGATCGATAGGATCTGTTGGCTTTGTCACCTTAGGAAGGTTGAGACCGAGTCTCGCTTTATTTTTTGTTGTTCCATTTACTATGAGATCCGAGGGAGATTCTACTATTTGTTTAGAGAGTGTGGGTCTCTTCCCTCATTCTTCAGATATATTGACCAACACTGTCTTGCAATCTACCTTCAGAAGACCATGCGGCTTCGCAAGTACACTATACAACTCTAACATTGCTCGACATCGACCCCTAGATAGCTCATCACCTCTTCAGAACTACAGTCTCTACTTGAGGATTGAAGTAGTCTCCCTGTACTATCTCAGTTCACACCAGATCTATGAGACCCTGCAGAGATCACACTTGGTAGCAACCTTCAAGAGTACCTGATTGCTCTAATGCCCACCTTTCCATTATGTACTACTTCTCACTTGTGAGGAGTTGTTAGTTGTTGTTATTCCTATTCTTGGTTCTTTTGTTGTTTTTCTTTCACGTTCTTTCTGCGGACATCGTTTGGTGCTCCCCCTGCTAGTATTTGCCCTTTGTATTGTTTCCAATCCGTTAGACCCTTGTTGGTCTCCTGTTGGACATTAATAAATTTATCTTATCTTATCTTGGTCTCTAACACGTTGGATCCTTTGGTGGCCACTTCTGAGCCCCTACACCTAAGGGAATCCAATCACCTAGGGCCTCTACCCTACTCACAAATCCAAAACCAAAATCACATAAGAGTTTAGGGAACAACATTCCTAGGGGTCTCATACCCCTAGTTTTAAAAGACCCTAACTCATCATATAAACATCACAATACATAAATAATCATAAGGCATAACGACTATAAGCATGTCTTTACAATCAATTTCAATTAAAGAGATCAGATTTCCACAATCCATTGCATAATATATTTGTTTCTGGATTTGATTGTGTAGAGATTTTTACCATCAAAGTTTCGAATCACACTACAACATCCATCATCAGGATGAAAAGAGAGCAAGAGATGCAAAACAAAATGAGTTGCAGAAGTTGACTGACCCAAAAGATAAAGGTACCAAGAGGAAGAGAGATTGCACACTAACCAAAGGAGGAAAGAAGGTTGGACAAGGAACCAACAAGGGCACACTCCACACACAACAAGAAAGAAAGAACAAAAAAGTCAAAAAAAGGGGATAAAGACCAATAAATCAATCAAATATAGGAAAAGTAATGACACAACTAACCAATTCTTAGAACATAAAAACTATGCACAGACAAACAAATATATAATAACAAGAAAACCTATGGAAAATAACAATAAATATAAGCAAATGAAGCAAGCGTGTAATATTACCAAGATGTATAATCATATAAGGAGACTATGTAAGAATGAGTGTGTGAAAGAGAGCTAAAAAATGTGCATCCACCACTCAGAAACACAAAAATAGTAATAAATAAGAATAAGATAAAAATCACAATAAGATACAAATAAAAATGAAAAGAATGTTCAAAAATACATATAATCAAATAAAAAAAAATTACTATCTATATATATATATATATATATAGTTAAATAAGACACGTGCACACATAATATAATTAGTGTATGTGTGTGGATGTATTTTATTTTATTTAAACAATTTCAATGCTAACTATATATATTATACATCACATAAGAATTTGACATGCCTCTGGTGTCTTAAACAATTGAGAGCATGGAAACCAAAGTAAGAAGTTGAATTGGTCAAGAACCCCTAAATCAAGCATATATAATTTGAAAACTTATAATAAAAACACATTATATGTACAAGAAAACATATATAATAATCTATGGAAGATATCATAATACAATATTCCATGTCTTTACTTACCAACAACCCTCTAACATAAAATAACATATCTCCAAAAACTAGTGGCTGATTACCACATGAATATACATAGTTATTTTCTCAAAAGGAACTCAAAACTTTTAAATATCTATATGGATTGAATGTGCAAATATAATACATCATCAAAAAATATAAATAGATCTATATTTTATCAAATAAATAATGTAATCAATAAGTTCAATCCATACCTCAAGTCCAGCGAAGATTCAACGGAAGCAAGAGCAAGGAGACAGAGAGAAAAATAAATCCAACTTGAGATGCATTATTCAAACCCACTCCAACTTCACAAATCTTCATGGTAGTAGAAGAAGAAATTCCATGACAATAACTCTCTCTCTCTCTCTCTCTCTCTCTCTCTCTCTCTCTCTCCAAAAGGGAAAGAAACCTACAAATCCTTAAAGAATTATACTCACAACTCTCACATATCATTAATTTTTCTCCATAAAAACATCCATGAAAAGTACAATTGATCTCTTATCTACCTTTCAACCATCCCCCCCATTCATATTTACATTTTACACCACATATATATGTTCTTGAATAACTTTTTATACCCCTTGGTGAAAAGACACCGCCCATTTAAATAAAAATAATTCCAAAATTCGAAATTGCCTTAGTCTATGTAGTTAGCTGTCATTTTACAAGTCGTTTAGGCATATTAGAGGTATATTAAAACTATTTTAGGGGTATTCAATGGATAAATGGTCTAAAAATGATGTAAATATCCTTTCTAGTGATTTTTTAGCCTATTTTGTATGCCCATCATTATATTTATGTTCTTATCTCATATTCTTGCATATGGGTAACACATGCATTTCACAAGCATCCTTATTTTATTTTTTTATCGTTATATTCTACTAAACTTCTATTTATTATCTAAGTGTATTAATTAATCACTCACATACAATTTACAACATACGCATAATTAAATACATTAATTATATCAATGTGTATATTTATACATCCATATACGTGTGCACCCATATATGCTCATATAAATATACTAAGCATATATCATAGATAATTCACATGAAAATCAAATATCTTGATTAAAACACATAATTTTATATACTAGCATCCACTGATCACACCATCAAAAGAAATGATAAAAAACATAATCCTCTCACTAGGTGACTAACTTCCTATTAAATTTCTAAAGATATAAGGATGCCTATATCGATCATGGTTCCATCTCCCTTTTAACAACTGGTTGGAGGATTTTAAACCATGGTAAGAGCATGATCAAATATCTAATGGAAATCATCAAAATATATAAATAGATCTATACAATCAATAAGTTCAATCCATACCTCAAGTCCTACAAAGATTCAACGGAAGCAAGAGCAAGGAGACCGAACTCCAATTTTACAAATCTTCATGGTAGTAGAAAAAAATCCATGACAATAACTCTCTCTCTCTCTCTCTCTCTCTCTCCAAAAGGGAAAGAAACCTACAAATCCTTAAAGAATTATACTCACAACCCTCACATATCGTTAACTTTTCTCCATTAAAACATCCATGAAAAGTACAATCGATCTCTTATCTACCTTTCAACCATCCTCCCCATTCATATTTACATATTACATCACATATATATGTTCTTGAATAAATTTTATACCCCTTTAGGTGAAAAGACACCACCCATTTAAATAAAAATAATTCCAAAATTTGAAATTGCCTTAGTCTATGTAGTTAACTGCCATTTTAAAAGTAGTTTAGGCATATTAGAGGTATATTAAGACTATTTTAAGGGTATTCAATGGATAAATGGTCAAAAAATGATGTAAATACCCTTTCTAGTGATTTTTAGCCTATTTTGTATGCCCATCATTGTACTTATGTTCTTGTCTCATATTCTTGCACATGGGTAACACATATTACATATACCTTTTTCTCTTTGAATGCATTTCACAAGCATCCTTGTATGTTAGGGAATTTACCCCTCTTTTAAATACTTATTCATTTTATGTCATTTTATTTTATTTTTTTATTGTTATATTCTACTAATTTTCTCTTTATTATCTAAGTGTATTAATTAATCACTCACATATAATTTACAACATACACATAATTAAATACATTAATTATGCCAATGTGTATATTTATACATACATATATGTGTGCACTCATTTAGGCTCATATAAATATACTAAGCATATACAATAGATAATTCACATGAAAATCAAATATCTTCATTAAAAACACACAATTTTAAACATTAGCATCCACTGATCACACCATCAAAAGAAATGATAAAAAAACATAATCCTCAGACTAGGCGACTGCTTCCTATTAGATTTCCAAAGATACAAGGATGCCTATGTGGATTTGGTTCCATCTTCCTTTTAATAACTAGTTGGAGGATTTTAAAGCATGCTCAAAACATGATCAAATATCTAATGGAAATCAAGTTGTAGACATTTTAAGCAAGCTCTAGGTAGAAATGCAACAATGTGTATGATAAGAATAGAAATGTTTCTAAGAATTTTTATATCAGAAGAGTCTAGTTGATTTTATTGCCCTCAATAGATTGTTTGGTAGATAGACATAATTGTGCTTGAATGCTATATTGACACTAGCTGATTGTAGTTTTATAGTATTTACTTAAGCAAGTTGTGAAATCAAAGAGCACTAAAAGTAACCTCATCTTCCAACATATCACAAGTGTACTTATACTATCTCCAAACTCTACTTTTAATTGTTAGGATGTGTGTGTGTGTGTGTGTGTGTGAGAGAGAGAGAGAGAGAGAGAGAGAGAGAGAGAGAGAGAGAGAGAGAGAGAGAGAGAGAGAGAGAGATTAGACCAAAAGATAAGATAATTTATTAATGTCCAACAGGAGACCACAAACGGGTCTAAGGGACTGAGAATACAAACAGGAGCCAGAGGGCTTACAGACCACCAAATGGTGTCAGAGTACAACAAAGCAAAACGGAAACGAGCAAACCAAGAAGTAAAGAAAGAGGAATAACAACAAAAAGGGGGTTACAAAACCACAAAACTAATGGTTTGTAACCGTGGAAAAGTAGCTCAAAACAAAAGGATAGCTAGCTGTGTGCAAAGAAATCTAAGCCCGATGTCGAGTAAAGGAGGTATGCTATTGCTGGTGGTGCAAGTGATCTCTGCGTGGTCTTCTCAATCTGGTGAGAGTATCCGTTGACCGGCACTAAGGTCGCTTGGTTCCCATATGGATAAGAGGATAAGATAAATATAGGAAATAGGATATAAATAAAGAGAGATAAAAGGTTAACAGATAGATAAGATAGAGATAGAAATAGGGAGGGAGGAAAGAGTGTCTATGTTTGTGAATAAAATATATATAAAGATGGGGATAGGGAGGTAGATAAAGAGTGTATTGAGTTGTAGATAAACATATATATAAATTCATCATATGAGCGATAAATTCATGACTTGACTTGAAAATTCTTTACAACCTTCTATCAATCACTCCTCCTAAGGAGGCCATTTGGCCATACTTGCAAGTAAGCCCCACAAGAGCGGCCATGTTATGTTGACACTTTGCTAGACTCAAAATGAAGACTCCCATCTTGCATGCTATTCTATTCAAAAGCTTTCTCTTGAAATCAACTTGTTGACATTAATTTCATATACTTCTCATTGCCTCACATTGTAACTACTATTAGGAAGAATGAAGGTGCAAACACCGTGAAAGGAAAAGGCTAAGCACCTCCCTTACCAAGATTACTAAGTTACCCCCTTCTATCCTACTACCAATTTGGCCAAATCATCTACCATCTTATCCCACTTGTGAAAAATGTGATATTTAGATGTCATCAAATTTGCTAATCAACAACTAGATTAGGTTTTAAGACTATTATAAGAAATTCATTTTCTTACTCAAAACTTCATTATGATCCTTGGTTGTACAACTTGTTCCAATGTTCCCACTGTTGTCTGTTGTGATGCCTTCAAATTTAACTTTCACACACAAAAACATATTATGAAAGAAAGTTTCACATCTTGTTCCTTGTATCATATCAAATATCAAGTTTTTAAAGTAAATTACGCAATCAATCTCCTACCTACTAAAAATGTTACAACAAAATTGTCAATAACCCAAAAATCTTCCTCCAATTGTTTTTCTTTTTTCAATAAAATCACACATTGATTTTAATAATTTATTATTTGTAAAAACCTATTTAAACCTAATTCCATCCCATCTTACATACATTTTAATACATTTATATTTACCAACATTGATTTATTTAACCTCGCCTATTATAACTCTATATTAAATTGATTTATAACTTACATCAATATTTGATGCCTAAAAATATTATATTATTATATAATGCACATTATTACAAACACATTTCTATAAATGAATAAAATATATCTTATTAAGCATTCAACAACTAACCACTCCAAAAAAATACAATTTAATAAAAAAAAGAGCAAATACATTGTAACTAAGCTACAACACAGTTAACCCCTACAAATATTGATAACATATATTAGTGAAAGGCAAAATAAATAAGTGCTTTCATCGAATATTACAATTCAGAGACTAAAATCTCTTGAAGCTTGTTTAAGCATATTGGTAACCATATCATAAAAAAATGGCTCCTCCACTTTTATTTCATCCAATGTTTTTTCATCATGTTCTTCGGCCTGTAATAACACAAACAATGAAATTGAAATGATATTAACATTTTCAAAATGTTACACATGAATATCAATTTTGATTTCTGATGCAAAAATCTAAACGACTTTTAAGAGCTTTAGGTTTTGCACTCCTTATACATATTGTCATAACATAGAATTATTTAGGAAAAAAATGGTGTTATTGTTAAAACATGTAACTTCGGTTAAGACAATATCTCTGATCACACACAGAGACACACACACACACACACACACACACACACACACTGATGAGGGCACAAACCACAACCAGAATGAATGCAATAGGAAAAAGGGGAATATTATTATCAGTAAAATCTGCTACTACATTCAGTACATATAAATAGACCCAAAGACATGCCCTATGGGCTTACAATGGTAAGATCCTAGAGAAAACTCCTCCTCATAGTACCTTTTCTCAAACTCCACCAAGAATTGCCTTTACAATGCCAGAAATGTTCTTAAATAAAACCTCGATTAGGTTTAGGGTTAGGAATACATTCTAGAATATGGCATTTGGCATCCATCGCCAAAACAGAAGGTTCTAGAAATCACTTTAGAAGCCGGTGTAAAATTAGAAAAATCCAAAAATGGTAGTCCAACTTCCAGGAGGCATAACTTTTGATTCGAGACTGTTTGACGAACCGTTTACATTTCTGGAAAGCTCTCAAAGCGCTCTATAGCCCTATGGACTAGCTTCATTCATCCCCCATTTTCGGGCCTGTACAAGGTCGTTTAGTGCCCCAAATTTGACTTTGAAGCACTCTTAGGAGGTCTCTAGGCAACTTAAAATTGTAATAACTTTCAAACCTTAAAGCCTTTTGACTTGATTCTTTCTCTGGAGTGTTTTAAATTACAAATATAATCACCCCTCCAACTTACACCCTCTAACTCATCATAATTATGGCTCAATTACAAAATAACCCATTTTCTACATTAGCATGTATCCCAAGGTGCTCAAAAACTCTAACCCAAAAAACCAATAGTGGAACTATGAGAGTTGGAATCTTTATTTGACCCAAATGGGTATCTAGAAATGAAAACACTTTAAACAAAAACTAACACTAAGCATATTTTTGGGTGATACAGGATTGCCCTTACACCACTGGATGCTCCTACATCAAACACCCAGGGTAGATTGAAAAGTGACCCTTTCACTTTATAGTTTGTAGAGGGAAACCCGAATGGGCAACCTCCATTGCAGATATCCAAGTTGAGTCTTCTATTGGTCGTCCTTTCCACTTCACCAGGTATTCTTGATACTGCTTGTTTCTGGTACTCCGACCCACACAACTATCCATAATTTCTTCAATCTCTTCCTTCACCGAAGTAGGAATTGGACATGGCTCTAGCATCAACCCCTCATCTGCACCATCATCATGATATTTTGTTAAGTTTGCAATATTGAGGATAGGAGAAATGTGAATCCCATTCGGCAACTCCACCTCATATGCATTTCCTTAGTCATGTTTCTTCAAAATTTTGTAGGGACCAAATTTCTTCATCTTTAACTTGTTGTAGGTACGCACTAAAAATCATTCCTTCCTCAAGCATACCATAACCAGATCCCCTACTTGGAACTCTTTATGTCTCCTCTTTTGCTCTGCCCTAGCCTTATACTATTGGTTCATCTTGGTAATATGTGCATGTACCTCCTCATGTAGATTCTTGACATGTTCAACAAATTCTTCTGCCTCAACACTTGTCCTCTCCCCTTGCTCCATCTTTCTTAGCTCTGGTGCAGTCCTTAGACAACTCCCATACACAATTTGTAATGGTGATCTACCAATACTCCTGTTTATAGAATTATTGTAAGCAAATTTTGCTTGTGGTAGAATCAAATTCCATCCCTTGGGCTGATCTCCCAGTAAACACCTCAACAAATTGTCCAGACTTCTATTTACCACTTCTGTTTGTTTGTCAATCTGCAGATGATGTGTAGAACTGAACTTTAATTTCATCCTCAACTTCTTCCACAAAGTCCTCTAGAAATACCCCACAAATTTAGTATCTGTGTCAGCAACAATACTCTTTGGGAGACCATGTAGTCTCACCACTTTTTTGAAAAGCAAATCTTCAATATGTACTGCATCATGAGTCTTGTGGCATGGAATGAAATGTGCCATCTTGGAGAACCTATCAACCACCACAAATACTGAGTCATTATCCCTTTGTGTCCTCGACAATCCAAGAACAAAATCCATACTTATGTCCTCCCAAGGCTTTGATGGAACAAGCAATGGTTGATAGAGTTCAGTATTGTGACTAAATCCTTTGGCTGCTTGACATACTTGACAACTTTGCACAAACTTCTTCACATCCTGTGACAATTAAGGCCAAAAATAATGTTCTATAATAATGGCAATAGTCTTTTCTCGACCAAAGTGTCCTGCCATTCCTCCATTGTGTTTCTCCTTGATCAAGTTCTCCCTCATAGAACTCCTTGGAATACATAATTGACTGCCCTTGAACAACATACCATCCTGAATCAAATAATCTAGCCACCTAGTCTTGTCTAGAGTAGCAACTTCTTTACAAGCCTTCCATGCTTCAGCTAAATCAGGATCCTCAGGGTACATATTCTTGAGTTCATCAAGCCCAACCACTTCAACCTGCATTACTATCAGCAACAACTGTCTCCTACTCAATGCATCTGCTACCCTATTAGACCTTCCACCTCTATGTTTCAACACAAATGTATAGCTTTGCATAAAGTCTACCCATTTCAAATCTCTTTGATTCAATTTACCTTGGCTATTTAGGTAGTGCAATGCTTGGTGATCAGTATACAGGAGAAATTCTTTTGGCAATATATAATGCCTCCATTTCTTTAAGGCTTGAACTATTGCATAGAACTCCTGATCATAAACATAATACTTCTTCTTTGCATCATTCAGTTTTTCTAAAATAGGAAATAGGCTTACCTTCTTGGCTCAATATAGGCCCAATAGCAATGCCACTAGCATCGCAATCCACCTGGAACACTTTATTGAAATTAGGAAGTGCCAACATAGGTTGCTCTGTCACCTTCTTCTTCAACAATTCAAAACTCCTTGCAGCTCCTGTAGTCCACTTGAACTCTTTTCTATCCCTCCTCATTGTTTCAATCGGGGGTGCACATATGTCGCTGAAATTTCTAATGAACCTCTTGTAAAAACTCATTCACAAGCCACATGAAGGTGCTTGGCACGTTGATTAGTCCAAAGGGCATGACTAACCACTCATATAGACCCTCCTTGGTCTTGAATGTAGTCTTCCACTCATCTCCCTCTCGTATCCGTATCTGGTGATAGCCACTCTTGAGATCTATCTTTGTGAAGTATTGAGCTCCACTCAAACAATCCATAAGATCATCCATTCTTGGCAAAGGGAACCGATACTTGATGGTTATTCTATTTATAGCCTAAGAGTCCGTACACATTCTCCACTTTCCATCCTTCTTTGGTGCTAGCATTGTAGGTACTGCATATGGACTCAGGCTCTTTCGAATCAAACCTTTCCTCAACAACTCCTGAACTTGTCTGTTTAGCTCCTCAGTTTTAGTATGAGTCATCCTATGAGCAACCTTGTTAGGCAAACTAGCTCTAGGGATTAAATCTATTTGAAGACTGATTTGCCTTACTGGTGGCAACCCTTTTGCAACATTATCAGAGATGACATCTCCATTCTCACTTAATAGGTCTGAAACTTCAAGTGGAATTTCACTACTACCTTCCTTATCTTTTCTAGGAATCAAAGCATAACACATACATTGATGTTTCATGCCATTCGAAAATTTTCTTCCATCAACAAGACATACCCTAGCACTATTGCATACCTTTTCACCTTCCTTTATCAAGGGCTTCAGTTTGTGGCAAACTCCATCCTTTGTTTGAGAGTATGTATTTGCATGGCATCATGTACAACATGCCTATCAAACTGCCACAACCTTCCCAACAATAAATGGCAGACATCCATTGGAATGATGTCACAGAGAACCTCATCATGGTAACTCCCAATCTTGAACTTCACCAGACATTGTTCACTAACCAGGACCTTATGATCATCCTTCACCCAAGCACTCTAATAGGGTTGGGGGTGTTTCTCCCTCTTGAGCTTTAGCTTTGAGACCATCTCTTCTGACACCAAGTTGTCAATGCTTCCACCATCAACAATCACATCACAACATTTACCCTCGCACTTGCACCTGGTACGAAACAAACTCCTCCTTTGTCCAGGTTCAGTCTCACCACTTAGTAAGACCCTTTCATTTGCTAGAACCTCTCCTCTTTCTGCATCCTCTGAATGTGATGATTGTGCATCCTCATCCACATGAGCAACCCTTGCTTGACCATCAGCTCTCCTATCTGTCCTTCCTTGGTGTTGAGGGCATTCAAAGGCACGATGACCTTCTTCATTGCAATGAAAACAAATACCACAGAAGCCTCCTTTTCTTGAACCTTGTCCGCATCCTCTACCTCTTCCTCTCTGATCTCCAAATTTTTGGTCACGGGAGCGGTTGAAACCCTCGTTCCTCTAGTACCCACATCTTCATTTTTCCTCTGGTTCTCATTTTGGCCTCCAAATGACATGCCACCACCCCTTCCTCCTTGACTGCGCCCTCTTTGCCTTCCATCAAACCTTTTGTTTAGCTTCTCCTCAACTCGCAGGGCAAACTGGTATGCCCCTTCAATGCTATTAATTCTAACCATACCTAACTCCTCCTGAATGCTAGGTCTTAACCCACTAAGGTAATGTTCAACCTTCTCCTTGTTTGCTTCTACATGCCCTGCCTTGATAAGAACTTGGTAAAATTCCTTTGCATATTCCTGGACAGATTTTCCTGCTTTCTTTAGCACTTGCATTTTCTTGAACAAATCAAGCTCGTAATCAACAGGAATGAACTTCTTCTTTAATTTGCCCACCATGCGATCCCATCTTGTGATTTCTCCTTTCCTCTTCTATTTCTTTCGAACTAAATCTTTTGCCACCAAATTTTGGCATGGCTTTTCATTTTGGCCTTCACAAACTTAACCCTATCTAGGTCTCCGATATCCTCATGCTCAAAATATTCCTCTAGTTCATTGATCCAGTTGATCAACTCATCCGAGTTTAGACAACTTGAAAACATACCCACGTCAATTTTAGGTTTTTTTCCAAGCTTAGCAATGGCCCTAAAAAGCCCTTCCTTTGCTTGGTTTAGGACTTCTCACTCTCCTTCCCCTTCTGGCCCAATATTTCCTTCTTCATTTTCTTCCTCACTTTCATCGCCTACGACAACGTTCATCCATCTACAGATCTCCTCTTGCAATGCTTGGACTTGTCTCCAGAGGGCTCTAACTTGAGGAGTAACAACTCCGACCCTTCCACCATGCTCCCTTCATGGAGGCATCTTCTTGTCTCAAACCCACAACTACGACCCTTCCACCACACTCCCTTCGTGGAGCCATCTTCTTGTCTCAAACCCACAACCACACAATCTTGGTGCAAATTGGCTCACAATTGGCGCTCTATCTACGCACTCAAGAAACCTTGCTCTAATACCACTTGATGAGGGCACAAACCACAACCAAAATGAATGCAACAGGAAAAAGGCGAATATTATTATCTGTAAAATCTGCTACTACATTCAGTACATATAAACAAACCCAAAGATATGCCCTATGGGCTTAGAATGTCTAGATCCTAGAGAAAACTCCTTCTCACAGTACCTTCTCTCAAACTCCACCAAGAACTGCCTTTACAATGCTAGAAATGTTCTTAAATAAACCCCAATTAGGTTTAGGGTTAGGAATACATTCTAGAATATGCCATTTGACATCCACCACCAAAACAGAAGGTTCTAGAAATCACGTTAGAAGCCGGTGTAAAATTAGGAGAATCTAGAAATGGTAGTGCAACTTCCAGAAGGCATAACTTTTGATCCAGGACTCCGACTGATGAACCATTTACATTTCTGGAAAGCTCTCAAAGCGCTCTATAGCCCTATGGACCAGCTTTTCTTGTCCCCCATTTTTTTAGCCCATATGAGGTCGTTTAGTGCCTCGAATCTGACTTTGAAGCGCTCTTAGGAGGTCTCCAGGCAACTTAAAATTGCTATAACTTTCAAACCTTAAAGCCTTTCGACCTGATTCTTTTTTTGGAGTGTTTTAAATTACAAATATAATCATCTGTCCAACTTACACCCTTTAACTCATCATAATTATGGCTCAATTACAAAATAACCCATTTTCTACATTGGCACGTATCCCAAGGTGCTCAAAAACTCTAACCCAAAAAACCAATAGTGGAACTATTAGAGTTGGAATCTTTATTTGACCCAAATGGGTATCCATAAATGCAAATACTTTAAACAAAAACTAACACTAAGCATATTTTTTGGTGATACACGATTGCCCTTACACCACTGGATGCTCTTGCATCACAAACACACACACATGGTGTTGTTGTTAAAACATGTAGCTTCGGTTAAGACAATATCTCTGATCACACGCACGCGCACATGCACACACACACATGCACACACAATATATATATGCACAAATAAAATCTACATTACTCATGATGATCATTATATATGGAACCGACTGTGCATATATATTTTGTTTATATCTGAGATTGATCTCAGTAATGATCAGATTCCATTATGATAATTATCAATTTGCTTTGGCCTTTGTTTAAGTCTTTGAAACAATTAGTTTTGTTATAACTAAACATAGGGTGTGATCAAACCATCAATCGGGTATATCGATGAATGGTCATGTGTCCATTTGGAGACATGCTCATTCACCCATATACTCGACCACCCTTGTATAAATGTTGTTACTGCTCGATATTGCAAGTATTGAAATCAATTAATGTGAGCAGATTAGAGGTAATATAGATATCAAGTTTGAAGAAACTTTTATCATATCTTTTCATTATCATTATACATATCGTGGAGCATATCAGGTCCTTCATTAGTAGAGATTGAACCTGAAATAAAAACCATACATTTATCAACACTTTCATAGGAATCTGCATTAAACTTTACATGGTATCAAAGCGACCCTAAGAAGAGATCACATTAAGTTTATAAGGATCAGATTTCACTTTAAATTTACAATCCATACTCTCTACAAAGATGACAAATGTATCGAGATTCAAACATCATCTTCCAAGTGTTGATAACTTTGAATCTTAGAAACTTCATATAATGATGTTATTGAAAGAAAACAAATTGGAATCTTTTGTAAGAAAGGATAAAGAGGAACCTAAAAACGATCCTAAGAAATCAGTATGGATCGAGAATAATGAAAAAGCCATGAAGATAATTGTGGATGTTGTTCGACAACACATAGTACCTATTGTGGTGAAACATACAACATATCATACATTTCGAGCTCTTGAAAACACATTCATAATCAATAATACTGACAGAAAACTTGCTCTTAAAAGGAAAATGAATAATGTTAGCATGAATAAAGGAGAAACCATAAATGCCTTCTTCATTAGAATCATAGATTTGAGAGATCAATTATTTGCATTTGGTTATGAGATTGACAATCAGGGATTATCCTTAATAGCATTAGGAGGACTTCCAAACTCTTGGGATTTTTTTGTACAAGGAATAAGTGCTAGGTCTAAAATCCCAAAACTAGACCGTTTAAGATCGGATTGTTTTCAAGAAGAATCAAGATTAATGGTTAAGGGAAAACACAAAACTTTAGATGAAGACGTTTAAGTTCTTAACACAAACTCTCATAAGAAGGGAAAGAAGAAGAACAACAAAAGGAAAAGAAACTTTCATGGAAAAGGACAATCTAAACAAAAGAAAGACTTGTCCAAAATTCAATGTTTTAGGTGTGATCTATATGGACATTATGCGATAAATTGTCCCAATCGATCTAAACATCAAGCATCATTTATAATGTACCAGGCCTTAAATTGAATTTAATATCTATATCTGCACTTGAAGATGATAGTTATAGAATTGCATTCATGGAAGGTAAAGAAGACTACTTTCTCGGAAAGTCCCTGAAGGTGTTGCAAATCCATCTCCTTCCTGTATAATTTTCCTTGCCCAATGTGGCCTTTAGAATGATCAAGACTCTCTTCTTCAGTCTTGGGAAAAATCTCAGTTCAATTTGAAGTCTCTTTAGGGTACTCCCACTGAATCTTAGGTGCAAGAGCCTCTTCTTGGGATACATCAAATGTATCTAGTTCATCAAAAGTTTTGGCTCTTCTAAAAGCAATGTCTTCCTCAAAAGTAGCATCGCTGCTTAGTTCTTTTTGTTTCTGTCCAGGTATGTCTTTCTGGGCTGAAGCATCTAACACAACAATTTGTATTTAGAATAGATGTCCTCACTCATATTTAGACAATAAGACCCCTGAAGAAGCATTTCTTGGAAAGAAGCCTGACATTAGTCACTTAAGGATATCTCGATGTCCTGTGCACGTTCATGTACGTAAGGAGAAGAGGACAAAGTTAGAACCTTTTGGACAAAAAGGTATCCTTATTGGTTTTAGTGAAACAATATAAGGATACAAAGTCTACATACTTGGACAGAAACAAAAAGAACTAAGTAGAGATGCCACTTTTGAGAAAGACATTGCTTTTAGAAGAGCCCAAACTTTTGATGAACTAGATACATTTGATGTATCCCAAGAAGAGGCTCTTGCACCTGAGATTCAGCAAGAGTACCCTAAAGAGACTTCAAATTGAACTGAGATTTTTCCCGAGACTCGAGAAGAGAGTCTTAATCATTCTAAAAGGCCACTTTGGACAAGGAAAATTATACAGGAAGGAGATGGATTTGCAGCACCTTTAGGGACTTTCCGAGAAAGTAAGAGGCCTAGAAAATTGACATACAATGCTTTCATGTGTGAGAGTCCAAACCCTGAACCTTCAAGTACTTCTGAAGCACTTAAACATCAAGATTGGAGAGATGCAATGGTGGAAGAATATCAATATATACTAAAAAATGATGTTTGGGACATAGTTCCTAGGCCTAAGGGAAATTTTTTTGCCTTCAAAGTTAAGTATGCTGCAAATGGTAGCATTGAAAAACATAAAGCTTGTTTTGTGGCTAGAGGTTTTTCTCAAAAGGAAGGAATCAACTTTGAAGAAACTTTTGCACCAGCTGCCAGGTACACCTCTGTTAGAGCTGTAATAGCCATCACAGCAACCAAAGGTTGGAAAATCCATCAAATGAAAGTAAAAATTGCTTTTCTTAATGGAAAAATCAAGGAATAAGTATACTTGGAACAACCAAAAGGGTCTGTGACACATGATACCGCCTCTTATGCATGTAAATTGAAGAGGGCTCTATATGGACTCAAACAGGCTCCTCGAGCCTGGTATGAAAGGATTGACAATCACCTTTTAAGTCTTGGATTCACCAAGAATGTGGCTGATCCAAATCTTTACTTCAAGGTGACTAAAGGTGATATGCTAATTCTAATTCTTATGTTTTTCATTAAGCAGTGTAAGAAAGATTTAGCTTCTAAATTTGAAATGATGGACTTAGGAATTCTTCATTACTTTCTTGGATTGGAAATACGTCATAAGTTTGGGAATATCTTTCTACATCAAAAGAAGTATATTGTTGATATTTTAAAAAGATTTGGAATGTGGGACTGTTGACCTATGTTTGCACCTATGGAAACCAACTTACACAAGCTAAAAGAAGCAAGCGTTGAATCTAATCTAGTTGCTCCTACTTTATACAGATAGATAAATTGGGTCCTTGATATATCTTCTAAATACTCAACTTGACATTTGCTATGCTATGAATGCATCGAGTCAATTCATGTGTGAACCTCGTGAGATTCATCTTGTTGCTTTGAAGCTATATTAAGGTATCTCCAAGGTACTATTGGGTATGAACTTAAATATGAGGATACCAGTTTGGAGTTACATTGATATACAGATTTTGATTGGCCTTGAAGTGTGAAAGACCGAAAAAACACATCAAGATGTTGTTTCAATTTAGGATTAGATATGATTTCTTGGATTTGTAGAAAGCAAGCTTCAATTGCTCAAAGTTCTGCTAAGGTAGAGTATATTGCAACAACAATGGGAGCTAGAGAAGCAATGTGGCTTTGGAAGTTGCTTTCTAACTTATTTGGTGAGCCTATGAAACCTACCACTATTCACTATGATAACCAAAGTTGTATCAAGTTATCTGTGAATCCAATATTTCATGATAGATCCAAGCATATAGAAATTCCATACCGCTATGCAAGCGACATGGTGGAAAGAAGAGCTATTCAATTGGAATATACCATTACAGGTGATCAAAAAGTTGACATTTTTACCAAGGCACTGCTTAAAGTGAAGGTTGATCATTTCATAAAGAAAATTGGCTTGGTTGAAATCTAAGTTAATGAGATTGAGTCTCAAACTTTGTAAATTTGTTTTATTTAATAAAGATGTTTAAAGTGTAAACACTTTTGTCATATGAGTGACTCTATGACTCATGGGCATACCCTATGTTCAGTATTAAAAGGAGACAATCTTTTATATTGAAATGTTGACTCTAATAATATAAGGTGACGACTTTGAACTATTAGATTATTATTATGATGAATATCATGTGACTTGATATTCTCGAAAATCATAATAGTTAAAAGAGCATGTTGATGGATATCATGTGACTTGATATATATTGAAGATCAATATGTTTAAACTCATGGTCAATATTATGTGACTTAATATCTATGGATATGCCACGATCCTTTATGGTGGATATCATGAGACTTGATCTCTGTGTACACACAAAATTGAAGGAATATAATGAGACTTGATTTTCTTAAAATATCTAGAGGATATTACTTCTTATAACGAGAAGAATTCTTATGCACGTTGTCTTCCCTAGCTAAGAGGGAGTGTTAAAACACGTAGCTTCGGTTAAGACAATATCTCTGATCATATATATATGATTTGAATATTGATATGTATATATGCACGAATATAATTTGCATTATTCATGATGTAGTATATAGAACCGACTGTGCATATATATTTTGTTTATATCTGAGATTGGATCACATTCTACTATGATCATTATCAATTTGCATCGGGCTTTGTTAAGTCTTTCAAGCAATTAGTTTTGTTATAACTAAACATCAGGTGTGATCAAACCATCAATCGGGTATATCGGTGAATGGCATGTCTCCATTTGGAGACATGCCCATTCACCCATATACCCAACCACCCTTGTATATATGTTGTTATCGCCTGATATTGCAAGCATCAAAATCAATTAATGCAGGCAAATAAGAGGTAATATAGATATCAAGTTTGAAGAAACTTTTATCATATTTTTGCATTATCATTATACATATTGTGGAGCATATCAAGTCCTTCATTAGCAGAGATTGAACTTGAAATAAAAACCATACATTTATCAACACTGTCATAGAAATTTGCATTAAACTTTACAGTTATAGATATAAAATTATTCCTAAATAATTATGCTCCTAAATAAGTCCCACAATTATAAATTAGTAATGTATTTTATGTGTTGAACGTGAAGATAATGTTTTTAACATTTACCAATTAGTAATTGGATGAATTTTCCACCTTTCTTCAATATATATTGGAAGATAAAGCCTTTCCAAGCATGCCAAAATCAATGCTCATTTGAGGCCATACATTAGTCTATATAAGTTTTTGCTCTTGTTTTTTTAGTATCGTTTTCAATACATTCTTGGAGTGTGCAATTTATTTTTACTGTATAAATTAATTATAAACTTGGGCTTCTCACTATTAAATTGGAAGTCTCAAAATTAGCATAAATAGTTAAAAATAATATTTAATCATCATTTGCCTAGATAAAAATATCTTTACTCTATAACTGCATTACTACTTGAGTCACTAATCTCTTTCAAGATGTGGTGGATCATTAGCTTAAACTTGAAAACTGAATGAAGGAGATGGTTTTATTTAAATAATCCCTACATCTTATTAATTTAGCATGGTCCTTCATAGACCTTATCTCTATCCTTTTCTCCATTCAGCCCTATTACTATTTCAAGAGACCAAGATTAAGCACCTTGCAAAATGCTAAATTTTTCATTGGCACATTTATATATTAAAAAAGAGGTGCTTCAAGTAAAATAGTAATCTATCTAATCATATATGTATGTATATATACACACATATATATATGTGTATATGTATACACACACACACACACACATGTATACATATATGATTAGATAGATTACTATATATATATATATATATATATATATATGGATTTTCAAGAAGTGTGAAAAAGGAGAGATTAAACAATGCCATATGAAAGCATTAGACAAAAATTAAACCAAAATTTGAACACTCCTTAAACTCTTACCATAATTAGAAAAGACCTAAGTTGTGGATTCAGGTGTGCGAATCGAGTATCGGGTACACAAATGCACTATTGCTTTTTGGAAGTTTTAGATGTGTCTGTGTGTGTAGTTCTATTCTAATGTAATAAAAAATAAATAATAATATCTTAGGGTTGGGTAGTTCTAGGAATTGATACGTGACTGTGGCTTGCAGAATATGTTTGAGTTTGCATGTTATATTTTTGAATATTGTAAATTCATTTTATTAGAGATAATGAGAAGCCAATTTCTTGTTCTTGTGATTTGTTGTTATTTCTCTATTTTGTTGTGTGTATTTGTTGTGATAATAAGGGGAGTAGCCTTCATCACCAATCCATATAGCTAATATTTGTACTTTTGCATTTGATTGCGTAAAGGATTTTGAACCATTCATGTTTCACGTCACACTACGTGATCCATTACGACGATGTGAGAGATCTAAATGAGTTCTAGAATGGTTGGTTCCAAACCAAGGCTCAATAAAAGGAGTGACAAAAAGATGGGAGATATAGGAGGTAGCAAGTAAATTGAGGGGCAAGGAGAAAAGAACAATCAAGTTGTAAGTAGGAGATATTTTCCATAAGTCAATTTGTGTTATTGCTTTCAAGATTCAACTGTGCAGTTTTTTTAGTCAAACTCATTAATCCATGTTTCATGAGTAGTGGTTCACAAGAACCCATCTTTCTTGAGAATGGATTCAAGAAGAAGAATGGATTGAAGAAAATATGAGGGCAAGCATTTCTAAAGACAACAGGTCTCATCCTACATCTACAGCCCTATGGGTGACATGCAATGTTGGAAAATTTGCCAGTGCTCTTATTGAGCTTTCAAATCACCAAATACGATCCTTCAAATTATGTGCCAATAATCTCACTCAAGCTTTCATCAATTTATGGGCATTAACATTTGATCTCGCATGAAAAGATAAATCTAAGCCATGAATTGACATTGATCAAGCTTTTTGTGCCACCAAAACTTCTCGAGCTTTACTTTTCTTGATAAATAATTTAATAGTTGATTATATAGTTGATAGACATGATATTGTGGTCCTCGCTAAGCTTCTCTAGAATAGTTTGACACACTATAAGATTCAAGGATCATTTATATTGGATTAGATCTATGGTTCTTAGACTTCCTCATATATAGAATTCCTCACTATAATTATAGTGTCTATTTAATGTCAACACCTCTTGATAATTAAATCTCATTTGATCTTATAGTCCTTGGACATGTTAAAACACTCAAGACAAGTTTGCATCTACAAAAGAAGCTCATTTACAGAGAAAAACAGTCTCGAAACCTCTTCAATAAAACTTAATGTTTTAGTCATCAAATAACATTAAAAGTAATACCCCCCCAAAGATCAACACAAATTATTTACAGAACCTCCAAACAAAACCAAACAACACACAACAAACAAAATCACCAAAAGAAGATGGTTATGATACACATGAGGTATATATTTTCTCAAATAATTCATGTATGTGGTTTGAGATATATCTTATTAATAGGGATACAGAGTTAACATTCACTGAGAGCTGGGCACTCAAAAGTGTTATTCTGCTTATATGCCAAGAAAACATATGGACCACTACTAAGTATATTGAACTTCTCATCATACCCTCATTTGGCTGTCTTTATTTCATTTTAGGAGCATATTTCCCACTTCAAACCTCTAACCAATTGCCTCTTTTTAGAGCAATGCTTGGAAATTTCCTAATGCCGCTACATCATTGCCTTTGCCAATTTTCTCTTTCCTTTAGTCCAACAACTCAATTAATATTAACATCATTGCAACATTCTCCTCTTACTCCTATCATCCAACGAGTTACAATGTTGGCACCTCAATGGATATATGTAAGGATGCCTCCATTCCATAGATAAAGTTGCGAAAAAGTGCCTATGGCCTTCCTTGAAGTTATTATATCAAACCTAGGGCTTTCTTGAGAATCAAGTGCCAACCTCTCTAATAATCAAATCCTATCCCTTTTATGGTTATGACGAGGTTCTTGTTGGTAGATTCAACCAACTTATTTCCCTTAGGGTAAAAGTTTGATAACCATGGTTGAGACCCCAAACCTAGTCATTCTTCTTTCAAGATAGTCAATAATGGCTGCTTCCACAACTCTGTGTGGGTGTTAAACCTAATAGACAAAGCAATAAACAAAATAAGTGGCAAATAAGATAGTGTGCCTTCTCAATGTGTACCATACAAAGAACCAACACACTTGATGTGAAAATTTGTGTTTTATTCAGCAAAATTACAACAAACCTTTGCAAAATTCTACCACATGACTATTTTTAGGTCTGCTAGGACTTCTGAGTATTTGACGTCCTATGTTACATCCCAAATTTTGACCTAATTTTAAATTTGCTCATAGTCGTTAGATTGAACGGATTTTTCTTTCATAATCATGTGAAGTAGGTAGTTATTTATATCCATTGTATTAATTGTTAATGAAGATGGTTGTTAATCATTATTTGTCATGTGATGTTTATCAGTTGCTTGATTTTAGAATTATGGTTAAGAATTAAAATTCTTTTTAATTTTTTTATGGAAATTATTATGGAACTTGTTATTATCGTGGAAGTATTGCAAAGTGATTGTAGGAGAAGATGAAGGGGGGAAGCATTGCTAAACGGGATCAATGGAATGGGTTACTAGCTCAACTCTAGTCATTAGGATTGACAGGTATGACCTTAAAATGCCTTGGCAGGACCTAACGACTTGAACTTCAGGATACAACTAAAGGACTCGCATGAGCTATTAAATAAACAATTTAAAATATAAAATAATTTAATTAAAATATAAAATGTACCTCACAGGATTTTGAATGATCTTTCACCATATTGTTATACCTATGTACGTCCACATAGATATAAATATAAGGTGACACCATAATATTATTTTCTTTATAATAAAATGATGCCACCTCATTAATATATCTACATATACATAGATAGATATAAACCATAATATTTTTTGATTTATAATCTTCAAATCTTCTTCCAACCTTTATTCGTTCTTTTTCTTTTAAAAAACTGATTTAACACTTGGCATTTTTAATTGGCGTTCAAAGAGCCAAGATATTCTCTATGTTACGGAAGCTAAGGAGTCACGTTAATAGAAGTCGAGAGTGAGAGGCGGATATATCTATTCAAGCACTTGACTTCCTTTCTCAAGCCCGTCTCTCTCTCTCTCTCTCTCTCTCTCTCTCTCTCTCTCTCTCACACTCATATTTCCGACTTACATTCATCAACCGATATCTTGCAATTATCATTTGAAAATCACTGCCATCCATAGCATTCCAAGTCTTTATTTTATAGTCTTGTTTGCAAAAGACGTGACACATTTATACACCGGATTTTGCACTTGAAGAACATTTGTGGAGGGGCTGAATCATAGCGGCCAACTAGGCTCATACTTTCTTTTCCTTTCCGGGAATAGTCTCAGGTTATGTAAACAATCATTACTGTATATTTCCTTATCAATTGCTACTATTTTTTGACTTCCATAACAGCTAGACTGTAGATATAATCATCTAGATATTATCGGATAGAACCTCTTGAGAAAAGAGTTATTTAAATGCAATAAAATCCTGATTTAGATATACCATTTGGAAATCAGAATTCAATGATGAATTTGCTAGTCTTAAAGAACATATTCTTTCAAGTCACAGTTTATGATAAGTTATACTTTTCAATGAATCCTTTGAGAATCAATGGATAGAGCTGATTGCTTTGAATTTTCAAGCCTCTAGGACTCACCGGCTGTGTAGCCATGGAAAGGTGAAGAGGTGAAATGAAATCTGCAAAAGTATGGAAGTGGAATCAAATATGATAAAATAAAATAAATAATCTTACTTAATAGCTCATGCTTGTCCCTATTGTTGTTTTTCCCTATTGTCAAGTCGAGTGGTGGTGACCGGGTCATTGAACCCATTACAAAAACCTTGGCCAAGGTCATTTAAAGAAATGTTTGCCATCTATTGATCACTTGATGTCAGTGGTGCCAGGAATGCATACATGTCCGTCTGTAATTGTGCGGACATTTTAAACGCCAGAATGCTCAAGTGGCTGGACTAAAGATATCCCAAGTCCGATCTTGGGGTAGGGAGGGCTTTTTTAATTCAATAGATTGTGTGGGGATAAATATGGTCTGAGGTTGGGAGGTTAAGCCTAAGTCAATGCTTCTCGTCTTATCGAAAGCCAATGCTTGCACAACCAGCTAAAGACCCACCGGGTAATACTTGTATGTTTCTTTTCTTCTTTCCATGATAAAAATTTACTTTACTTGTATGTAGAAAAAGATAGCTAATTGTTATTATAGTTGTTGTTAAATACAATTATTTTCAGTTGATGATTGATATAATTATCTCAGTTGAACATGGTTATTTCAGTTAATCGTTGATGGTTAAAACAGTTAATGTCATATGATAAGGAATTCAGTTATCTGTTCAATGATTGTTTGGAAAATCTCTTTATAAACCGTCTTTGTTTTTTATATGAAAAACCGTTTGTTACATCCTATGGCCCATTGAGATGGCTTATCCCGTCTCGCCGTCAATAGAATAATTCCTTCAACTCGAGGAATTTTACAGGGCTGTTCAAATTATTGAACACATTAGGCAGCCAGTGCAAACCATTCTGCAGCAGGCTAATGCTAAATATAAGCAGTGTCATGACAAGCATTGGACAATGCACAAGTTCAGTCTGGCTACATGTGAAGAAAGAAAGATTCATTTGACCTTACCATAAGCTTTGTTCAGTTCAGTACAGGCCCCGCACCAGCACCAAGCAAGTAGGAGAGAACGCTTTCAACCTTAATCTTCCCTTTTACCTTGTGTTTCATCCATCGTCAACACAGAGTTCTTGAACCATTACTTTTCATCCCTCTTGGATACATAAGATACTACAAAGACTCTTCAGGAAACAGAGATCAATCAAAATTGTAGCGTTCCAACAAAATTGGGACATCATTGACACAAAGGTCAAATGGAAATGCCAACAAGCGATCCCTCTCTTCCAAATCATCAAGTCACATCTTCTCGGTGAAAATGGTATAAAGAAGTGCATGCTGCCAGTTTGTTTCTGCATCTTTTATTGCAACTGCATGCAACAGGGACAATTGCTCTTCAAGGAGTATTGACTGATCCAGGAGGATCATAGTCAATAAATTACACCAAATTTAATCCAATTTATTTAACAGATGTCAGCAGGTTTAACATCATGTTCAACGCCCACAAGCCAAACTGCAAGACCTGACTCGTCTTCAATAGTTCTAAAGCAATTATGAAGTGGATATGAAACAGTCAACCAAGACTTCTTCCTTTTCTATATGTTAACATGCATTGCCATTCTTTGTAGTTGAACAAGAAAAACACAGACATCATACACCTGATGTTTCAGATATTGTACAGAACTTAGCATGTTAAACTCTGCAATTAAAGTTATACAATTGTTGCCAATTGTCTACCCTTCTTTCCTTCATGATTTGTACTTCATATGTCTTTAACCATGATCAGTCAGAAATCATTTCCACATGTAACCTACATAAATCTGTTTAAGGCTGTCTACCAGGTTTTTCCTTGGGCCCTGGATCACTTTTCAAGCCTTCTTTTCAAAGGAGTGTGGTCCCAACACTAGATTTAAGGTTTTCGAAATTTTAAATGCTGGTCTCTAAGAAAAGTTTTGTAATAAAATATGATTGTGATCTTGACTAGGAAAAATATAACCATTCCCAACTAAATTTTCCTTTGTTCAGTAATCTATGTGAGTTAACTGCATTCATGTTACCTCTTTGAAATAAAATTGAAAAACAATCAATATAATATAATAAAAAAGATAGTTGATTAATTTCAGAAAACCAAATAGAATATGTTGGTTTACCTCATTGAACTTCAACAGTATTAAATTTGTCACCGATGCAGGTTTTGAACGATCCCACCTATACAAATAATCAGGTGCATATCAAATCTACAAAGCCAATCATGGTATAAACATGAGAAACAACCAAAATAAAAGGGCTAAAGGCATTCTAGACTATTTAATTTTGACAGCACTAATCATCTAGGCACAAGTTTCTTCAAGATATTACAAGATCAACAACAATGCTTCCATCATGTATCTGCAACAAATGATTATAAATTCAACTTCAAATGCAAAGATTGAATAGCCTTTTACTATTTAGTTTAGGTCTTTCATATACAAGTCCCTGAATTGTGGTATGAATAGAAATGCCGAGTGGCAAAACATTAATAAAGAGCACAATCCACAACTAATCACTGTGTGAACTGGCCTACGGATCTGCTCATTTTATTCTTGCAACAAGGCAATAAAATCATGAGATTTCAGCATGTCATATGCTGAAATATGTATTACTAAAGTACAACCAGAATAGAGCAGTTGGGATAACAACAATCTAATAGTGAAGATTTAAAGAGTTGCAAATGAGAATTTTAATGACCATCTAGAAGACGGAAATATGTCACGTACAGAGATATATGTTACCACATTAAAACCATATGAAATGGGGACATTACAGTCCGCCCTCGCTAAAATTGCTTGTCCTCGAGCAATTGATGTGAGAGGCATTTGCAAAGCAGTCTTGATATTGATCCATAGTTTGGCAACTCGAGTGTCTTCTCTTACTTGTGTATGGAACCACCACTTAAGAGATCCAACATGTGCAAGTGAGAAACATGTACTAGGATATATGGAGACATGGAGCATACAAAAAATATATACATTAATGCATATGGAGACACGATGCAAATGTAATGTCCCCAATTTAGCAGGTTCCTGGAGTCTCGAGGTTTGTCAACTCATCATTGCGACCCTCTTGAGTTGACAAATGGTTTTGGGGGTCTTTGTTGTGGATTTGCTAATTTTAGACTTACTATTTTTAGTAAGTCACTTTCAGCCAGTTTCTATTTTTGGCAGGGCAGTGTTGGCAGTGTTGGTTTCCTATTGTTTCAGTCTTGGGCAGGATGAGATTATTTTGGGAAGTCATATTTATTGCATTTATAATGAGATTTTATTTATATTAAATGCACTAATAATTAATAATGTGTTTTATATTATGAAGTAAAGTTTAAGTGAAATAGGTTGCACAAGGCATTATAAATGTAGCTTTCATTTGGAGAGAAAATCGTCTTTGAAATTATTATTTGCTTTATGATATCTGGCTGAGGGTATCTGAGATTTGTGAGTTGATTTGAGATTGTAATTGCAAATTGTGCTTTAGTATACAATTTTCTCGAATTCCTCCTACTGCCTTACAGTGTCTAAGGAGAATTTACTGCTGGAGTTTATTGACTGAGAGGGTGAAAAAGTTGATGCCAATTCTGAGATCTGCAAGGATTGATTTGGGGTTTGATATTGCAGGAATTCATTCATCAAGCAGCGATTTAGCTTCTATATTAATTGTGTTTCATAAAGGGTGCCTGCAAGTTCTGTTTGAGGGCGGATATCACATAATTTTACACCTGCAATTTCCCTACAAATCCGTTGTTTCACATTCTAGGGCCTGCGACCAAAATAAGGCACCGTGGTTGTGTTTTTTAGAGCCGCATTGCAACATTCTTCGCTTGTGATCACTCCCAGGGCCATTGTGATTAAGTTCAGGGTCTGCACTACCTATAGCAGAGCCTAAGGAAGGGAATTGAAGGCTGTGGATTTTTATACTGGAGAGGAGGAAATATCACCAGTCATCTGCAATTACATTTGTAGCTCTGTGGTTTATACATTGTGCCTACGTTAGGAAAATCAGCTCTGTAAATTGAGTTGGCAGTTGACGATTGGTTATCTTAATTAAGCCCAGTATTTGGGAGATTTCTAATCAGGCTGACGCCAATCAAAAATACAGATTCCATTTGGATAATATACACAGTGAAGATTATACCAGGTTCTTTACCAGTTTCTTGTTTTCAAAGTATATTCAGTGATAGTTTGTTCTTATTCAATTTCATTAAATCTGAAATTAGTAGTTGAATTATCATTATCAGTATCTCTTCGCGTTCCAGTTCCTTATTTCCAAATATTCCAGAAAAAAAATAAAATCATATATTAGCAATATTCAAAAAAATCTGAAAACACCAAAATACATAAACAAATATTCTTTATTTCTATCAGAAATTCAGGCAAAGGCAATTAAGGGTCTTTATAGTGGTATCAAAGCGGTTTCATGCTAGCCTGCAGGAATTGGGCTCAATTATCAATGGTCAGTGCATTTTATCAAAGTTTGTTTTAGCATTTGTAATGTCCCTCCAAGATCTTTTGAATAAAACTTTAATATAGGCATATTAATATATTAATTAAATTATATTAGTTTTAAACTTTGAACTAATATAAATTAATTAATGAAATAAGAATTAGCTTATAATAAACATTAACAGTTTGGGAAGTTTTATGGGTACATCATCCGACTTCTCCAAATTAGATAGTGGCTTCCGGCTGAGAAAGAGGCGGAAGAATGTTTGAAGATAAATTGTAGATTGCAATGTAAGCAATAAGAACGATTCCTTTGGTCAGAAACATTCTGGCTTAGTGGAAGAAGAATTAACAGTTGAAGAGTCCGTTGTAGGACGAGACCAAGGTTGGAGATTATTTGCAGACAGAGACAACTGAACTTGGAGATGGAGCATGCCCTTGGTTGATAATCGCATGTGGAGAGTCCTACGGATGGTTGGAATAGGACGAAATTGATAAGAGACAGAATCTCAGCAACATGATACTGCAATCAATCATACTGGCTATTTATTATTAACATTTCAAAGTCAGGTGAAGGATAGGCCATCGTTTCAGTCCCATTTGGCCCTGCAAAGTCAAGAATTAATTGTTTCGTTTGGTGGCAGTTATCTCAAAAGTATACGACATTCTAGTAATCCATTTCTGGTGGCCCTTCTTGTGGAAGACATTAAGTCTTGGTAATCCAGTTTTAGCGGTTTCCTCTCAGCAAGGAGATTCTATATTCTGCCATCACAGGTGCAATTTCATTGTGGAATTATACCCATTCAATAGTGATTGATTATGAAATATTAGAAAATTATCTTTCCTATTTGCCATTGTAGAAATATCATTAGAATAAGAGGCAAAGCTTCAGATTCTGTTATGTATATCTGACGTTGTTCTAAACTTATTCACTTTAAAACTTCTGGAAAGATCCTTCTGTGATTAAATAATTAGAGATTGATGTGCAATATGACATACTTGTAGTGTAAATTCCAATTATGATAAACGGTATGATACTGAAATGAAAATTGAAGAATTTGCATTCAAACAATCTTTATTTGTTAAATCTGAGATCTATATTCAGAAGTAGACTCTTAAAGCCGGGATTTTACAGTGGTATCAGAGCCTTCAATCTTCCCAGCCTGTGGGTAGAAACAGACTTATGCTAAAAAGAAATTATAATTTCCGTAATACCAGAGTCGGACAAAGTAGATTGCTAGAATCTACAAGTTCCTCTACACAAGTTGACATTGAAGATAGTCATACTGAATCAGACGAGGAAATAATTTTTGAAAACAATATGGGAGATACAGATGACACTAGGGATCTCATAACTGCACTACTTAGGAGTCAACAAGATAGGCAAAATAATGTAAATTGTATGGCAAATTTGATGGCACAATTTACGAACAATAATAGGAATCAAAATCAGAATAATGTGAGGGAAATGGATGAATAGGAGAATCAATCAGTAAATGGACAACCTAAGAGTTCAACTTCAGCAAGACCCTTCATGCCAACCTTTACTCCTATAAATCCACAACCTGAAAGAGAACCTACCATTAGAGAACTCCATGAAGAGGTCTATCAGGATTGGGTACAAGCAGGTGATGAATTTAGAGCACCAATGACTTTTAGAGAATATTTGGATATCAGAATGAAACATAAGAATAAGGGCACAGGGGGTATAATAATGAATTACAAAAGAAGATTGGTAAAATGTCCCTACCTTATTTTGATGGGTCAGGTAAACCCACTTCGAGAGCTTGGGTACAAAAACTTGACACATATTTACAATTAAACCCAATGATGGAGGATGAAGCCATCAAATATGCAACATTACACTTAGAGGGAATTGCCCATGAATGGTGGCATCATGGATAGTTTACGTTAGGCCATAATCAGATTAACACCTATGCTGTTTTCATAGAAAGGCTTATTGATAGGTTTGATTCTAAGGATCTTGGACTCATCTCAAAGATCTGACTCTGCTTAGACAAATAGGTATAGTGGAACAATATATTTCAGAATTTGAAAAATTAGCAGTATTAGTAACAGAAATCTCTAAGAGACAGAAAAAAATGATATTCATAGATGGATTGTCTGATATTATCAAAGGGTGGGTTAAGTCTTTAAATCCGCTTTCCTTGCTATCAGCCATAAAAAGGGCTAGAGAATTGGAACCCCCTTCTAAAGGAAGGATTTATAACAAAGGGTCATCTTTTAAGGCAGATTTTTATAGAAACCCTTCTTCAAACAACACAACACCTAGAAACAAATTAGAAAAAGAAGAACGGGATGAACTTAGAAGAAAAAAATTGTGTTTCAGTTGTAAAGAATCTTGGACACCATGTCATAGATGTTTGGGAAAAGGAAAAATTCATTACATTGAAGTAGTATCAGATAATGAAGATGAGGAAAACATAGATCCAAATCAGGAACACGACCTTAAAATTATAGAACATGTTCAAGAAGATCTACCAGGAAAAGGTGAAATAGCAACAATGATAGGAACTCCGCATTTTAATATTTTCAGAGTAAGATGGGTTTTACAAGGAGGATGAGTCATTGTTATGATAGACAGTGCCGCTACTCATATTTTCATTGATACAGCTCTTGTTAAGAAATGTGGCTTACATACAGTGAAACATGGTTTTGGTGTCCAAGTACCAAGTAGTACTACTTTAGTAAGCACGCATAAGGTTCCAAAATTAAACATTACTCTTGGTAATTATAAAATAACAGATGATTTTTATGTGGTTGATTTGGCTAATTCTAACGTTATGTTGGGCATTCAATGGTTGATAACCTTAAATGAATATTCACAGAGTTTCAAACGTTTGGAATTTAATTTCAAAATTAATGGAAAAAAGGTAATCCTCAGAGGAATGGCAAATGGAAGTCCACAGGTTGTATCTTCTAACAGAATGGAAGCCATTTTCCATCATGGTGATGTAGCATGGTCAGCACAATGCCTTATATCTATTAAGGTGACAGGTTATGAGTCTAAACACTGTCAAAATGATTTATTGCAGATTTTAGATTCTCATAGTTTGGTTTTCAGTGATATACCTCCAGGAGTTCCTCCACATAGAGGATTTGAACATCAAAGCCAGTCATTACTACTCCTTACAGACATCCTAAGGCATTCAAAAATGAAATAGAGAAGGCCATTAATGAGTTACTAGATATGGGACATATCAGGCCCAGTTCAAGTCCATTTGCCTCTTTAGTGGTACTAGTCAAAAAGAAAGATGAGATTCTTCGCACGTGTATAGATTACCATGCCCTCAATAAAAAGACCGTTAAAAATAGGTATCCGATTCCCCACATTGATGAACTGTTAAATGAATTACATGGTGCTGTATATTTTTCTTAAATTGATTTAAGATCTGGATACCATCAAATTAAAGTACGAGAAGAGGATATTCATAAGACTGCTTTTCGTTCCCACTATAGTCATGAGTTTTTAGTCATGCCATTTGGATTAACAAATTCTCCAGCAACATTTCAATCTTGTATGAATCATATTTTTAATAATCAACCAAGGAAGTTTTTGTTAGTTTTTTTTGATGATATACTGATACACAACAAGACTTGGGAGGATCATCTGTGACATATTGATGAAATTTTGGGTATAATGGAAACATAGTCTCTTTATGCAAGGCCTCTAAATGTGAATTTGGTATGACAGAGATTTTATATTTGGATCATATGATCAATGCTAAAGGTGTCTAGGTACATCAGGAGAAGATTAGAGCCATTTTGGATTGGTCACCTCCACGAAATCTTTCAGATTTACGGAGTTTCTTTGGTCTATGCAGTTATTACAAGAGATTTGTTAGAGGATTTTCACAGCTTGGAGCACCACTAACAAATCTTACCAAAAAGGGTGCATTTAGATGGACTGCAGAAGCACAACAGGTATTTGACAAACTTAAGGAGGTAATGAGCTCTTGTCCAGTTCTTGCACTCCCAAATTTCAATCAGCCATTCGTTTTAGAATGTGACGCTTCTAGCGAAGGAATAGGAGCAATTTTAATGCAAAATAAGCACCCTATAGCTTATGAAAGTAGGAAACTCAGCAGTACTGAAAAGCTGTATTCAATATATGATAGGAAATGCTGACAATTATGCATGCATTGGCTAAGTTTCGGCAATATTTAGTTGGTAGCAGATTTGTCGTAAGAACTGATTGTAATAGTTTGAAATATTTCTTGAGTCAAAAAGATTTGAACGACAGGCAGTAGAAGTGGATTAGTAAAATCGAAGCGTATGATTTTGAAATTGAATATGTTAAAGGAAAAAATAATGTGGTCGTTGATGCATTATCTAGAAAACCTGAAATAAATGCTATTTCGGGAGTAACAGCTGATTGGAAATCTCTATTATCAGTTGAATATTCTAAAAATACATTTGCATGCGATATTTTGGATGGGAATATTTAGGATGAGAGATACAAGGTTATAAATGAGATCATTTATTATAAAGATAGAATTTTCCTTGTACCAAGATCTAAATTGAAATCAAAGATTATGTAGGTACTTCATGATTTACCTTTGGTAGGAAATCTTGGTTATTTCAAGACTTACAGGCAAATCCGTGAATGGTTTACATGGAAAGGACTAAAAAATGATGTATTACAATATGTGAAGAAATGTATCACATGCCAACGAAAAAAAGCTAAACATTCCTATCCTGCTGGACTACTTCAATCTTTACCCATACCAGAACAAAAATGGGAGAGTATTTTGATAGATTTCATTACTAGTTTGCCCTGAGTATAAGGTAAAGATTGTATTTTGTTGTGGTTGATACACTAATGAAATTTGAACATTTCTTTGCTATTACAATAGAATTCACAATAGTTCAAGTTGTGGAATTATTCTTCAAGGAGATTTTTCACTTACATGGTTTCCCTAAAAACATCATCAGTGACAGAGAGTAGATTCTTGAGTATCTTCTGGACAAAATTATTCAAGTTAACAGGTACAGAGTTGAACCATAGTACCGGTTATCATCCCCAAACAGATGGGTAGACAGAAATTGTGAACAAATGGGTTGAAGGCTATCTTCGCAATTATGTAGTAGGGCATCAAAAGGCTTGGATCAGATGGTTATACTTAGGGGAATACTGTTACAACACCACTTATCATATGTCTATTGGTATGACTCCATTTAAGGCTTTGTATGGATATGATGCTATATCTTTTGTTGTGCTGGCTTTTAATAATAGTAATGTACCCAAAGCTGAGAACTGGCTTTAGGAAAGTAAAGATATTTTAAAGGCACTTCAGGAAAACTTACAATCTGCTCAGAATCAACAAAAAATTTACACAGACATGAAACACACAAAACACGATTTTGATGAAGATGAGTAGGTGTATCTCTAGCTTTAGCCCTATCGACAATCTTCAATCAAGCGTAGTGGAACTGAAAAATTGAGACCTCATTTCTATGGAACCTATCAAATCCTCAGAAAAATTGGTGCAGTTGCCTATGAATTAAAATTACCTGAGGGTAATCGAATTCATAATGTCTTCCACGTTTCTTGTCTCAAGAAGGCTTTAGGCAAACATGTTATAGTGTCCGAAGAATTACCACCTTTGGATTCCGAAGGGAAGTTGGAAACCATACCTGAGAAGATTTTGGATGTTCGCAAAAGGCATTTACGTACTCATTCCATCAAAGAATATCTTGTACAGTGGAAAAATTTGCCAGTAGATGATGCGACATGAGAAACCGAACAAGTACTGTAGCATCCAAATCTACAGTTGCTTGTGGGCAAGCAACAAGAGGGAGGGGAGATTTGTAATGTCCCTTCAAGATCTTTTGAATAAAAGTTTAATACATGCATATTAATATATTAATTAAATTATATTAGTTTTAAACTTTGAATAAATATAAATTAATTAATGGAAAAAGAATTAGCTTATAATAAACATTGGCAGTTTGGGAAGTTTTACGGGTACATCAACCGACTTCTCCAAATTAAATAGTGGCTTCCGATTGAGAAAGAGGTGGAAGAATGTTTAAAAACAAATTGTAGATTGCAAAGTAGGCAATAAGAACGATTCCTTTGGTCAGAAACATTCTGGCCTAGTGGAAGAAGAATTAACAGTTGAAGAGTCTGTCATAGGAGAAGACCAAGGTTGGACATTATTTGCAGACAGAGATGACTGAACTTCGAGACAGAGCATGCCCTTGGTTGATAAGAGACAGAATCTTAGCAACCTGATACTGCAATCAATCATACTAGATATTTATTATTAACATTTCAAAGTCAGGTGAAGGATAGGCCATCGTTTCAGTCCTATTCGGTCTTGCAAAGTCAAAAATTAATTGTTTTGTTTGGTGACGGTTATCTCAGAAGTATACGTCATTCTAGTAATCCATTTCTGGCAGCCCTTCTCGCGGAAGACATTAAGTCTTGGTAATCCAGTTTTAGCAATTTCCTCTCAACAAGGAGATTCTATATTTTGCCATCATAGGTGCAATTTCATTGTGGAATAATTACCCATTCAATAGTGATTGATTATGAATATTAGAAAATTATCTTTCCTATTTGCCATTGTAGAAATATCATTAGAATAAGAGGCAAATCTTCAGATTTTGTTATGTATATCTGATGTTGTTCTAAACTTATTCACTTTAGAACTTTTGGAAAGATCCTTCTGTGATTAAATAATCAGAGATTGATGTGTAGTATGACATACTTGTGTAAGTTCCAATTGTGATAAACAGTATGATACTGAAATGGAAATTGAAGAATTTGCATCAAACAATCTTTATTTGTCAAATCTGAGATCTATATTTAGAACTAGACTCTTAAAGCCAAGATTTTATAGCATTTGATTCAGAGTTTGGTTTCAGTATGATGGATGATGATAGAAGATTTGTTTTGGGTATGCATTACATCCGTTGAGGCTGTACCTCTCCTCTAAGAGAAAAGCCTGAGATACAGTTTGGTTTTGTTTGTAGTCTAAGTGGTTCAACTAGTGTAGGATTTAGAGGCATTGATGCAGACGTTGACAGAGAGATCATGCAGACATTCGAGAATTTGACAGCCAGACAACAACAAATGACAAGTGTACTACAACAGACGTTTGACAACTACAACAGTTAGCACTTGGGGATGAAGTAGGGAGAGAGCTCATGATGGTTCGGTTGGTTCCCATAGATCATGAGTTGAGGATGGGTCCAAGGTTGGTGACAAACATAGTGCAAAGGACCGAGTCAGGATTGATGATAGAGTGGACATGATAGGTTATATTGGAGCTTATGACAAGCCATATAAACCCACCTTTCTAAGGCTAGAGTTGGATGCAGTCAGTACCACAACTAAGGCTGCACCTTTTGTTGATGATGTTGTCGCTCACTTTGTCAAGTAGGATGCTCTACCACAGGCCCTGAAGGATAATTTGAACTTTGATAGGTACTTGACTCAGAAGCCCGAGCATTCTAGGGGTAGGCCTACTCTTGATAGATAAAGGCCTAGGCAGATTGAGCTACAAAAGATGGCTAGTAAGATGACATTAGCGCATTTTGATGGGATTGGTAGAGTGACTGCCAAAAATTGTGTTCACAAGCTCAATACGTGTTAATTTTATAAAAGGTAACTCCAATATCATACCGATCTAAATCTACAGATTGAATAGATCCAATATATGCATGAAATGTCCTTGAATGAACAGACCTATATAATTGGTTATTGTCTTCATTATGGTCGGCATCTCGTTGGGGCACTTTTGTTAAAGTCTAAATGCATAAACATAGTTAGTTTAATTACTAACTAATTGCCATCCATAAGAGACGCCAATCTTATGAATACAATTTGTATAGGGCCGACCTAGAGAGGGACGTGTCCTTTCTATGGACATGCCCCTTGGGTGTTTTATATATATATATATATATGTACGGGGTGTGAATGTGGATAAAGGACACACATCAAAATACAAGTTTGCTCCTTTAGCATTTATTACCTTATACGATTTATAGCAGAGATAAACATTTTATTGTAGAACTATACATCATAGCAAGAACACTTAATATATTGTCCGGTTTTTCTCCAGCAAGAGTAAAGATATTAGATCAGTATTGATTAATCAAAGTTTGCAGAAACTTTACAATACCTACCTTGCTTTGCGTTCGATGAATAAAGAGATTGCCATTAGATTTGTAGTCCTACACCTTGATGGAGTTGTGCATGACTAGTGGTATCATGGGTTGATATCCCTCCACGATGATCAGATTACGTCATATTAGGAATTTGTTGACAGGTTGATAGAGCGCTTTGATAGGAAGGATCCTGAAGTTTATTTTAGGGAGTTGGCTCAATTATGTTAGAAAGCGAGTTTGGAGGCATTTATCAATGAGTTCCAGAGGCTGTCTATGATGGTCTATGACATATCAGAGAGGAGTGTCATGCTTTTTATTGAGGGTCTAGTTGAGCCACTCAGAGGTTGGTTAAGTCATTGGACCCGACTTTAGTATAGGAAGCTATGAAGAAGGCAAGGAACTTAGAGACAACCACACCTAGAGGCAAGTTTGCCTCGAAGCCTTCTACTTAAGCTTATGATAGGACAACCCTTAGGAGAGAGGAGAAATCTGAATCTAAACGACCTATGGCAGCCCCACTAGATTAGGATATGATTAATGATTTGAGGTGAAAGAAATTATGTTTTTATGATAGGGGTCCCTGTGATGTTAATCATGATTGTCCTATAAAGCCTAAGGGCAAAACCAGGATGATGGAGTGGTTTTATGATGATGAGGACAGTTTTGATCCTACAGGGCAGCTAGCTAATTATGAGTAGGATGAGCACAGGGTTGCTGATGATGAGGTTGAGGTGGATGATTCTAACCTCAAGGTTGCTTATCTTTCTAGTATGAGGAAAGAGAGAGCTTTCAAGATGCATGGACTCATAGCAGGACAACATGTGATTGTCTTGTTTGATATAGGAGCCACTCATAATTTTATTGATGCCCATTTGGTTACTAGGAGGGGTATGCAAACCGAGGATTTTGAGGGTTTACAGGTACAGGTGACTAATGGTTACACCTTGAGTGTAATAAGATGATTTCAGATCTTTTAGTGAAGCTTAATACATATGCATTTAAGGCAGCTTTTAATGTGGTAGACATGGGTGGTACTGATATCGTTCTTGGCATGGCATGGCATGCTACATACTCTTAAGGACATCTACTTGAGCACTAAAAAGATGGAGATGAGATTCATCAAGGATGGGAAGTCACAAGTTCTTAAAGCTATTGGGAATGAAGAGCTTAAGAAAATATCTCTTGGACGCATGCAACATTTAGTATGCCATGAGGATGTTATAGATTGGGCAGTTGAGTGCAAGATCATGCCTACTTTGAAGAGTGTAGATGAGCCATATTATCACCCAAATATTCAGCAGTTGAAAGCTAAACACTCTAAGGTGTTGTTGGCTGAACATTTGGTGAGGCAATGTAACCATAGCTTACAAAATGGGAACTTTAGGCAACGAAGTAGTGATATAAATCTCTCCTCTCAACAATAGGGGAGGCTCCCTTCTTACTGTAGGTGGCTACAACACAAACCTAATTGGAATTGACAAACAGGTGGTCCACTGGATCAATTCCTCTTCTTTCAGTAATGATCTTACACTAACCACTACTATTTACAATTTAACAAAAGGAATCTATTGCTACGATAATACCAATGGCTTAATAGTTGATGTAAGAAAAACTTTAACACAACAGTTATAACTTGACATGTGCGATTGATAGAAAGAACCCAAAGTTTCCTACAAGCAACCTTCTTGAAACAATAGGGCAAACAACTAATGAAGCTCAAAGTCTTTGTTCAACTATTCTGACATGAAATAATATACTAAGTAAAGCTCAAAGTCTTTAAACCCTAGTACTTGCAGCCACTATTAAACTATAACAATGTTGTTTTTGAAAGCTCAAAGTCTTTCAAGAACAATACTAAATACTCAAATGCTTTACAAAAAGAGAAGTAACAAAGACAAATTAATCAATGCAACGTAAGAAACAAAGATTGATTCCAAGCCTCACAACACAAAGTTTGAGAAAAACTTGCTTCTTTATTCACTTCAGAAATTTGCAACAAGAAATACAAAGCCTTCAAGTTACAAGCCCAACCTTCTCCTATAAAGCAAAACATGATTATTTACAATGAGATGTCTCCTTTATATAGGAAAAACGAAGAATGCAAGGTGGAGGAAAAAGTTGAACAACTTCAACCACCTTGACTTATTTCTAACTAAATACTTTGATTTTATTCAAAATTCCATGTCTAATGCGATTGCAACTTAACTACATGAGATAGATGTACAAGTGCATGTTATCATGTACTTACAACGTAGATGCTCTTTAGATGTAGCTTACCTATTGCTATTCTACTTAAAGCATATGAAAAATTGAAATGTTCATAGAGTCTCAACAATCTTTGCAAATTTCGGCAATGAGTTACGCACAAGTTCATCATCGGGCTCACCAGTGTACTCAGCAACCATGATGATCTTTTGATATGTACTTGTTGCTTTCAAAATTTCTTTGATAGAAATTCCTTTTTGCTCTGTAGTTCATCCAACAAACACTTCTAGCTTGCAAATGCATTCATCACACTGAGATTGAAATTATCCGCTTCAAGCTATAAGCGAATTGTTTCGGTGAACCTTGTAAGAATATCCTATTCTTTCTTGAGTTCTCTGTTCTCAGTGATAACTCCATATGACAGCTTCTTGTAACATTTGTTGATCATGTCTTCTTGCTCATCAATCTTCATAACCGTTGCCTTCACGTCTTTCATGAGTTGTTGCAAGACTTGTTCTTTGTTAATCATTAAATGCTTGTAATCATGATACATCTCAACAGATGAAATAACTTCTTAATTACATAAACCATCCAAATGAAACTCCATCATGCTCCTCCAAGCACCTTTATCTCCATCCAACAATCTTAATTATTTTTTAAGTGACTCTTGAATATCACTTAATTGAGCAACAACTTCCTCTCCTTTCCTTGGCATCCTGTAGATATCTCAAATGACTTGAACACCTTGTGATTCAATAGTGACAACCCACTCATCAACAATTTGTGCCTTTTGCTTTACTCTTTCCGTACATGTATTTGGAACAGGTTCAATACTCGAGGAAGACTTCTTCATTTCTTCAATGATTCCTAGGAGACTTGCATTCTCCTTCTTGAGTTTGTTCTTCTTATCCCACAATTCATCATTCTTCTGAGCTAAAATGTTGACTGCCTCATGTGTATCTTGTTGATAAGTCTGTTTACCAAGTTTGACTCTTGTAATTTTGTAATCAGCAAGCTACATGTCTTCAATAGATTTCTCCACAAGTGTTTCAGCCACTTCAGCATACTTAATGTGATTTTCATCAACCACAACTCAAGAAACTGTATTGGCTTTTTTATAATTTGAAACCCTTGGCCTGGTCACTTTCCTGTTAGACTCCTTAGGTGGAATTTCTTCTTTCTTTCTTTTTTGCGTGGCAGTGCTCAACCATGGAGGAAGGTTGAAAGAAGATGCATCGGCTGAAGTAGGAGTCACCATAGTTAACTTTGGATTGCCCTGCATGACAATAGTGACTATAGTGGGCGCCTTAGTCTGAATGGCTATAGGACTAGGCCTTTTATGTGTAACTTCAGAAATGAATTGGTTAAACTGAGATGAAGTCACTAGTAATGTTGTAGACCGAATACTAGAAGAAGGGATTGACATGGAATATGTATCAAAGACACCCTCGTAGTCATACTGATCTCCTCCTATTTCCAATGCAGGGGCAGCTGAGGACATAGGCAATGTTGGAGTTATTGTCACAAGATCCTCCAAAGATGGATGCTATGTGGCGAATAAATCCATAGCCATGCTCAGGGCTGGGTCATGGGATTCATCTGATATTGGTTCTGAATCTGGAAGAGAGGTTGTTGCAAGAACCTCAAGAGGACATGGAACCAGTGGTGAGGGCTCCTTTGATTTCCTAGCATCATCATCCCTTGAGTCAATTTGGATTAATTGAGTTTCAATCCCCTTTACCTCAAGTATTCTCAAGTCCTTCCCTCATTTGATGGATAGCTTGGGCAAACTTTGAACAATAGGTTCAAATGTCGATGATGATGTCCCATCTTTACCTTTGTCTTTTATCTCGGATCTCAACCCAATTGGACTGGTAGGATCAAAGTCTTCCCCGGGCTTTACCGTGATGCAATTGAGACCCCTTCTTTTCATCTAGGTGTTAGTATTAGCAAGAATGGATTGAAACTTGTTGTCCTGCATTTTGTGACCACAAAATGTAGGTAACAATATAAAACTTTTCCAACTAAGTTTTGCATTTCTCTGAGTTAGTTCGTTATTTAATTGGATAACATTCATCAACCAATTGACTCTAATTGATATAATGAATCCTTTTACTGAAGGCTTTTGTCAAATCTTTTTAGTTTTTTTGTTTGTTTGAGCCTATGCTTGATTTTTGAAGCCTTCAACGTCTTTTTTCTTTTTTTTCTGAGTGTGTTTGATAACTTTTGGTCTTTTGGCTTGGCTCTAATCATTGATTTTAGTTTTCTCTTTGATTAGATCTATCTTAGGGCTTAATCATAATTAGCAATCAAAAGATATGATCATTTAGTGCCTAAAAAGTGGACTCTCTAGGTGCAATTGCATGATTTAAAAAATTCTATTTACCTTGGGGACGCATCCCCTTGGGGACGTGTCCCCAACAAAAAACCCTGAGTTTCTGAGACGGGGATGTCCTCGGGATGGGGGGATGGATATGGGACATCTCCCAACCGTCCCCAAAATGACCAAATTGGCCAGGGACGTCTCCGAGACCCAGGTAAAAAAAGGGCGACGACTAGCCATCCTTGGTACAGAAAGGGGACGTCTAGATGTCCCTCAACCATACTGGGGACAGCCGACTGTTCCCAATTATTTGCATGCCAAAAAAAAGAGAACAAAAAAACAAAAAGTTAAGGCTTCCAACTTGGTAGCCCAGGTGGGTCCCACCCTCCAAATGCCCTACAAGGTTAAAAGAGACCACATTTTGGTTGTTCTGTCATTTATTTGCTTTTGCTAGTGAAGTTGGAGTGCGTTGTAGGTGGTTGGGGTTTTCATTTTGCAAGAAGAGGTGATTTTTTTGCTTCCAAGAGCTTGAATAGGGGTTTGAGCTTCCATTTTGTGCACCAATTATTGAACTCTTTATGCTTCCATTTTCCAAATTTTAAATAGATTTATAGTTTGAAAATTTTGATTTAAAAAAAACAAATGATTGTTTCAGCTCATATTTCCATTGCATATTTAAATCTCAAAACAAAGCACAATGAGCAGCAGTGGGAGTACCAGTAGTAGTGGTGATGAGGAAGAAAATGTGGTTAGGGGTGATGTTGCTAGTAGTGAGACTAGGAAAAAAGCTGATCCTATATCTGATTTGTTTAAATGCCCTTCCACCATCACGAATGATTTTCCAAAGGGCCCTTTCAATTGGAAAAAACCTCTTCTCCAATATGTCACACCTAGGCCAAAAGATAAAAAGAATTCAAGAGGGACTAGGGTGTGTGATTGACATAGTTGTCTTGATGATTTTAGGGGCAGCTATATAAGGGTGAAGTCACACTTTTTAGGTGTTGCATGTCATGGAGTCAAAGATTAGAATGCCCAAGATTGCACTTAGAGGCTGAAATGGAGGGGCAAAATTTGATAGCGACATCACCATCTATTCCATCACAATCATTTAGGCATATGTCATCGACCATTGGTACTAGTGGCAGCCCTACTGAGTCTAGAGGGAAGAGAAAGATGAGTAGTGGTGAGAAGGGCTTACTGGAAAGTATGTTTAATGCACAGGCAAAGGAAAAGTGTGAGGCATCCATTGGTAGATTCTTTGTTGCTAATGGTATCCCATATCATGCAACCTGTTCCACTTATTTTAAACAAATGGTGAAAGATATATTAAATATGACTCCCTCATTTGTACCCCCTAGTGAGCATAAGCTATGAACCACCGTCCTAGATGAAGAATACTAGAGGGTTGCTTTGTTGTTTGAGGATATGAAACACACATGGGTTAGGATGGGCTGCTCTATTATGATGGATAAGTGGATCGATATTAGACATCGACTACTCATCAATATCATTGTCACATCCCTTGTTGGCTCTTATTTTTTGAAAGACATAGATTGCTCAAGAAAGAAGGATGCAGAATTCTAGTTCACCATTTTGAGAGATGCTATAGAGGAGGTTGGGTCGGTTAGTGTAGTATAGGTTATCACAAATTTTGCACCTGTGTTCAACTAGTTTGTTGATAGAGGGTGCTTATAGACACATCTTTAAGACCCCTTTTTGTGTTCATGCCTTGAACAATGTATTGAAGGACATATTGAATGGGTGAAATAGGCAGTGTTAGAAGCTAGAGAAGTGCAAATGTTTATATGCAATCAACACAGTTCACTTGCTCTATTCAGGTCCTTTTCTAAAGAGTTCCTCAAACCAATCGAGACAAGGTATGTTAATTTTAATTATAGTTTACTTTTAGTGTGCTTTAAGTTTATTTATATTTACAATTGTTACAAACTTACATGTGATGTTTTTAATTATTAATGTTTAACTTTATTTTTATTTATAATTGTCTCTATAGATATTGCACACATTTCATCTTGATGGAGAGGATGATTGAGGTGTATGAGGCCCTTCAATTGATGGTGATGAATTCAGAATGGGGATGATGGTCCAATTCTAAGTCCTCCAAAGGAAAAATCAGTGAAGCAAAGAATCCTTGATGAGAGTTGGTGGTCCACAATGAGGTAAGTTGCTAATTTTTAAATTTAATGTTAGTCTTTTGCTTGTTGATTTTCATACTAACAGTCTTAAAAATTTTAAATTTCTAATTCTGATTTTAATTTTTGTTTGCATCTTGCAGATATATTTGCTTTGTCATAGCACCCATTGTAGATGTTATTAGATATGTTGATACTAGCGCTCCTAGTTTGCGAGAGATATGTGAGACTATTGACAACATGTTGGGGAAGATGAAGAGAATTGTTGCAGCAAAGGATCCTACATTGGGGTTTTATGAGGAGCATATTAGGCCTATTATGACACAAAAGTGGAACATGATGAATACTTTGCTTCATATGACAGTCTTTCCTCTAAATCCCATATGGTATGCACAGTTGGGTGGAAGAGGCCTTCCATGTGAAGATCCTGAGGTATTGGAAGACTTCACAAGAGCCATTAATAAGATGTATTCAATTCAAGAGGCCTCTACTCTTCGTGTATAGTTCCTTGACTTCACCAACCTTCATGGCCCAAACTTGGGTAAGCCACATACAAGGTTGGCCAAAGCTGTTTTACACAAAGAGATCCTATTGGATGGTGGACCTGGCATGGGAGAGATACACCTGAGTTAAAAACACTCGCCATTCACCTCCTTGCACAGGTTGCTAGTTCCTCAATTACAGAGAGGAATTGGTCCACATATTCAATTATCCACACTACCAAGAGGAACAAACTTACCTCTAAAAGTGTGGAGAAGCTAGTGATAGTGCCTCACGCTTTTAGACTTGCAGATCATCAGACTCCAGAGTATAGGCAGCCACCAGCTTTGCAATGGGATGTTGAGCCTGAGGATGTGGCCCAGATAGATGATGACATAGCACTAGGATTGGTTGGGGTTCCATAGATGAGACTACGCTTCTTGTGGAGGATGATAGTGAGGACTCTGATTTTGATGCCATGGTGGTAGAGGCAAAATAGGAGCAGCAGTTTGCTTCATTTTTCTATGTTTTGTTTTCTACGTTGAAGTTGGACATGATGATGATACATTGATACTTTATGACAGCCCTCTAGCCTTTGGGCCTATAGCTTTGGGCATATTTAGATTTTCAGCTTTTTATGATATTGTTCACTACTAAACTTATATTTAAATATTTTTATTCACATATTGATATGCATATTGACAATTAAGTATTGAAATCGGTTATTATTTCCTAGATGGCATTCAAATGTTGTATGATATGATTCTATAATGTTAAATGGCATGCTTTGTGCTAAGTTTTAGATAAATGACATGTATATTTGCAAACTTAGGTGTATGTTTTAAAACTTCCATATATATATATATATATATATATAGCCATCCCCATTTGCTAGGGCTTGGATCCATAAATTAGACACATTCCTGACACTCAAACCCATGTCGGAAATAGAAGCTATTAGATATTCTACGATGCATTTAGAGGGAGTAGCATATGATTGGTGGCATCATGGAATAGTCACCAAGGATCATGGTCTCATTACATCTTACAAGACTTTCAGCTCTAAGCTGATCACTCGTTTTGACAGGAGGGACATTGAGGTCTACTACAGGGAATGAGCACGGTTGCGACAGGGTGAATCTTTAGATGACTTCATTGATGAGTTTTAGTAGAATTCAGATATGGTTCGGGATATGACTGAACAACATAAGGTAATGTTGTTCATAGAGGGCTTACATGACAGATTTAGAAGTTTGGTCAAGGTCCTTAAACCAAACACTTTGGATGATGCTATTATGATCGCACATGACCTAGACTCACCTTCTTCGTTACTACAGCCTCCTAAGAAATTTTATAGAGGGTCTACTTCAATCTAGAAGAACAAGAATCAGCATAAGACTTCCCCCCCTAGATTGGACTTTCAAACACGGAATGAACTAAGGAGGAAGAAGCTATGCTTCACTTGTAGGGAGCCATGGACACCGAATCATAGATACCTTGGCAAGGGTAAAATACATTATGTCGAGGTTCTTTTGGAAGAGGAGGATGAGCAACAGGGATGCAACGATGTTGTTGGCAGCAATGGGGAAGAAAGTGAGGAGCAACCTCCTATAGGCAGGAAGAAGGAATCCACTCCAAGATAGTCCCCTATCATAGCTTCCCTTTCTAGCGATCCCATGGGTCACCCCATTTGTTTGAAGGGCATAGTTGGAGGGCAGCGTATTGTGTGCCTTTTAGATACAGGTGCATCACATAATTTCATTAGCACACGTTGGGTATCAAAGAGAAGGTTACAGGTTGATGATATATTTGAATTCAAAATTAGGGTAGGAGGAGGTGATAGATTAAGGTGCGCAGGGAAAGTGTCAGGGCTTTTGATTCACTTTGATGACTTTCTTCTAGAGGCAGATTTTTATGTTGTTGATTTGGATGGATTAGACACCATGTTGGGAAGGGAGTGGTTGCAAACTATTGGCAGGTACAAGGTTGATCATAATGAGATGCAGCTAGAATTCTTACAGGATGGCCGAAAGGTGATTCTCAAGGCCATGCTACAGGGTGAACCCTAAGTAATTTCAGTTCACAAGATGGAGGCTATTATGAGGCATGATGAAATTGAGTGGGTAGCGTACTGTTTCATTTCCTCTAAGGCTACATTAGGTTCAGGACAACAGTTTCACTGGAACATTCAGCCAGTGTTTGATAAACACAAGAGGGTTTTCGAAGACATACCCCTAGGTATTCCCCTAGATAGAGGGTTTGAGCATATCATTGAGTTAGAGGAGGGAGCCAAACCCGTCATTACCACTACTTATCGTCACCCCAAAAACTATAAAGAGGAAATAGAAAGGACGATCAAGGAACTTTGAGACATAGGACATATCAGACCCAGCTCTAGCCCTTTTGCTTCTTCGGTAGTTTTGGTGAAGAAGGATGGTACTCTTTGCATGTGTATTGATTACTGTGCTCTCAACAAGAGGACCATTAAGAAAAGGTACCCTATTCCTTGCATTGATGAGTTATTAGATGAATTACATGGGGCTGTCTATTTCTTGAAGATAGATCTTCGAACTGGATACCATCAAATACGTGTTCGGAAGGAGGACGTGCATAAGACAGCTTTCAGATGCCACTACAGACACTATGAGTTTTTGGTTATGCCATTTGGGCTCACTAATGTGCTGGCCACATTCCAGTCATGTATGAACCACATTTTTAAAAAGCAGTTGTGCAAGCGCGTGTTGGTGTTCTTTGATGATATCCTAGTTTTTAGCAGGACTTGGGAGGAACATTTGCAACACCTAGATGAGGTACTTAACATTATGGAGGAGTATTCATTGTTTGCGAAGTGTGAATTCAGATTCACTGAGATTCTTTACCTTAGACACGTGATTAGTGCAGATGGGGTTAAGGTACACCAAGAAAAGATACAAGCAATCCTAAATTGGCCACCGCCAAGAAATGTATCAGATTTGAGAGGCTTCTTAGGTCTTTGCTCTTATTACAGGAGGTTCGCTAAAGGCTTCTCTTAGATAGAAGCTCCCCTCACCAATCTCACACGGAAAGGGGCATTCAAGTGGATGGATGATGCAGAAGTAGTCTTTGATAAGCTTAAGAAAGTTATGTGCACATGCTCAATTTTGGCACTTCCCGATTTCTCTCGCCCTTTTGTCTTAGAGTGTGATGCTTCAGAGAACGGAATTGGCACAATTCTAATGTAGGATAGATATTTGATGGCTTATGAGAGCCGAAAGCTCAGTGAGAGATTGTACTCCACCTATGACAAGGAAATACTAGCCATTATGCATGTTTTAACCAAGTTTAGCCAGTACTTGGTGAGTGGTAAATTCACAGTTAAGAAAAATCACAATAGCTTGCGATATTTCTTAGAATAGAAGGATTTGAATGAAAAACAACAAAAATGGGTCAGCAAGATTCAGGCCTATGAGTTTGATATCGAGTACATTAAGGGCAAGAACAAAATAATTGTTGATGCTCTTTCTAGGAGACCTTCAATAGTAGAGTGTTGCACCATTTCAGAGATATCAGCTGATTGGAAGTCCTAGTTATTGGTTGAGTACTCTAAGAATACTTAAGTGTGTTAGATCATGGATGGGCAACTCTAGGACAGCAAGTATAAGGTAATTGATGATATGATTTTTTATAAGGATAGGATCTACCTTGTACTCGAAGCGAAGCTCAAGCTAAAGATTATGAATGCTCTTCATGACACACCATCAGCCGGACACCCAGGTTTCTTCAAAACCTATAGGAAGGTTAGAGAAAGGTGTTCATGGAAGGGCCTCAAGGACGATGTCCTTCAGCATTTTAGAGAATGCCAATAGAATAAGTTAGAGCACAAGTTCCCAGTGGGATTATTACAGCCTCTTCCTATTCCAGCATAGAAATGGGAAAGTATCTCCATGGACTTCATTACAAGGTTGCTGAGAGTTCAGGGAAGAGATTCCATTTTCGTGGTAGTGGACAGATTGACTAAGTTTGCTCATTTCTATGCTATAGCGGCAGATTGGTTGGCCTCTCAGGTAGTTGAGTTGTTTTTTCGAGAGGTTTTCCGTCTTCATGATCTACCTCGAACCATTGTGAGCGACAGGGCTAGCAAATTTCTCAGCACCTTTTGGTAGAAATTATTTAGATTGTCAAGGACATAATTGACACCAAGCACGAGTTACCACCCACAAACAGACAGGCATACTGAGATAGTAAATAAATGGGTGGAGGGTTATCTCCAGGACTATGTAGCGGGGCAATAGAGAGCTTGGGTTGAATGGTTATATTTAGGGGAGTACTACTACAACTCCTACCACATGTCCATCTGAATGACACCGTTTTGAGCTCTCTATGGCAGCAACCACTACCGTTTGTAGATCTGGCCTTACAAGACAACAAAGCACTGCTAGCTGGAGATTGGATACAAGATTAGAAAGATGTTCTCCAATCTCTTTGGGAGAACATCCTATAGGCTCAAAATCAGCAAAAGATGTACGCTGATCGCCACTAGATAGAGCGGAGTTTTGAGATAGGTGACATAGTTTACCTTCGATTCCAACCGTCCAGGTAGAGCTCCTCAAAGAAGAGTGGATCCGAAAAGCTTCAACTTAGATTTTATGGTCCCTATTGCATTACTATGAGGGTTGGAGAGGTTGCTTATGAGTTGGACTTACCAGATGACAGCAGGATCCATAATGCTTTTAACATGTCTTGCCTCAAGAAGGCGATTGGTCAGCATGTAGTGCCTTCCGTTGGATTGCCCCCACTTGATGTGGAAGGGAAGCTGGTTTTGGTTCCAGCCAAGGTGATTGAGATCAAAGAGAGGAAGCTGCATAAAAGATCCATCAGGGAGTATTTAGTTTGTTGGAAAAATTTTCCATATGAAGATGCCATTTGGGAGGGCAAATCAATCCTGCAGCATCCGACATTGAGATTGCTTAAGGGTAAGCAATCACAGGAAGGGAGGACTATAATGTCCCCTTCTCTGCACTAGGCCTTATTGGCGCCTTGTTGGTCTATCTTTCCATCTTAATAGGCTAATGACAATAGTCTCGAGGATGGCAACCAGTCACAGGAGTTGATTTGGTTTCGTTGGGGAAATATTTCAAGTTGTGGAGCTTTTCTATAGTTAAGTCACTATTTTTTATAAAGTGGATTTATAAAGTTACTTTATGAAAAAGTCATTTTATAACAAAAAGTAACTTAAGTGACTAAAAGACGAAAATGGCCTTTATCCCACATTGTCTAGTTGTTTGTACTTTTCCTCATATTGAGGCTATAAAAGGCAACGAGCTTCATTGGGATTGACACCATGAAAAATATGTTATTGATCAAAATAGAAAAAAGTTTCTTAAATGTGATTGAATATCTTAAGGACGAAACCTCTTAAGAAGATTGTGGAGACTGGACGTAGCCCCAATTTCATTTCTAATATTACCAAGATTAGGTACGAGTGTGCAGATTAACATACTGCTTCAGTCAAGTTTACTTCAGTAGTGAAAAGGTTAATGGTGGAGTCACTTGATGGCTGTAGGGTCAATCTTAGTTCAATTGTGAATGTGTAAGCGTGCGACACTAATCACAAAAGATGGTAACATCATAACACCATCCAACTTCAGGGTGATAGTGGGCGGCATCAGTTATAGCTGGGAGTAACATCAGAACCGAACATAGAGAGAAATCTAAGGGAAATTGAGTCACCATGGGCTGAGGTCAACTGGTTTGATTAGGCAACAGTGAATAGTGCAGCAAAAGGTGTGAAGACAGTCAACACCAATTGGAAGCCTTAAAGCTTGCATCGACAGTAACCGTGGGTTATTGGGAGTTTCATCCCATTGCTACAGACATATCCCCACAGGCAGGTCTAGTGAATGCTGAAGATGTTTGATGCCTTTGAGTAACGAGAGCTCCCCTTGGATACGAAGTCCACTCTAGGTCGGATCACATGAATTGTCATCTTCCTCACGACAAATGCCAGGTTCCATACTATTTTACTATATGTTGGTTTATGTAAACTTTGTGGATTGAATTTAGATGAAAATTTAATCATACGTTTGACTATGTTTGGAATTGTATGATGTTTCCCACAAATCTCTCATGAATAATAGCATTGATACATGTTGCCTGCCATAATGTGAAAGAGAAAATATGCTGAGTTAGAACTGTCATTACCCTTTCTTATATTATACATATTGTTGAATTAGTGTATTGTTGTTACACCTCGGGTTCTGATTCTTACATGATTAGCGGAGTACAACTCGCTCTTTCTAGGTGGGGATATGGCTTATTTGATGTTACAGCCATATCAACAGTATTCTATCAAGAAGAGTGGAGCAGAGAAACTCAAGCCTTGTTATTATGGTCCTTTCCGTGCGGTAAGGTGTGTTGGTGAGTTGGCTTACGAGCTCGATTTGCCCAAGGATAGTAGGATCAATAACGTAGTTCATGTTTCACACCTCAAGAAGGCTTTAGGAAGACATGTGGTGTCGTCTCTTGTGTTGCCTCCCTTAGATGATGAGGAAAGACTCGAGTTTATTCCATAGGCGATTCTTGATACTAGAGAGAGAGTTGCGAACGAGGACTACTAGAGAGTTTTTGAATAAGTGGAAGGGTTTATCGGATGAGGATGCAAATTGGGAGCCTGAGGATTTTCTCCAGCACCCCAGATTGTAATTGCTTCGGGATGAGCAAATCATGGGGAGGGAGGACTATAGTGTCCATCATTTAGCACGTTCTCGGAGTTAGGATTTGTCAACTCATCATTGTGACCCTCATTTTTTGATGATTGGTTTTGGGTATCTTTGTTGCAAATTTGATATTTTTAGACTTACTATTTTAATAAGTCACTTTCAGCCAATTTCTATTCTTGGTAAGGTAGTGTTGGTAATGGTGGTTGCCTATTGTTTCAGTCTTGGGCAGGATTAGATTATTTTGGTAAGTCATATTTATTGCATTTATAATGAGACTTTATAAATATTAAATGCACTTATAATTATTAATGTGCTTTATATTATAAAGTAATGTTTAAGTGAAAAGCATAATGGAGAAGATAGGTTGCACAAAGACATTATAAATATGGCTTTCATTTGGAGAGAAAATCATCTTTAAAATTATTATTTTCTTTTTGATATCTGGCTGAGGGTTTCTGGGATTAAGTAATTGCTCAAATTCCTCAAACTATCTTACTATATCTAAGGAGAGTTTATTGTTGGAGTTTATTGACTGAGGGTGAAAATGTTGATGCCAATTCCAAGATCTGCAAGGATCGATTTGGGGTTTGATATTGTAAGAAGTCATTCATCAAGTAACGATTTAGCTACTATATTTAATTGTGCTTCATAAAGGGTGCCTACAAGTTTTGTTTGAGGGTGGATATTACATGATTTTACACTTGCAATTTCTCTACAAGCCTGTTGTTTCACATTCTAGGTTCTGCGATCAATATAGGGCATCATGGTTGTGTTTTTTAGGGCCACATTGCAACATTCTTGGCTTGCGATCACTCCCAGGGCCATTGCGACTAGGTTCAGAGTCTACATTACCTACAACAAAGCCTAAGGAAGGAACCTGAAGGCTGCAGATTTCTATACTGGAGAGGAGGAAATATTACCAACCATTTGCGATTGCATTTGGAGCTCTGTGGTCTATACATTGTGCCTATGTTGGGATGAATCAGCTTTGTAAATTGAGTTGGTAGTGAACAATTGGTTATCTTAATTAAGCCTAGTATTTGGGAGATTTCTAATCAGGTTGACGCCCATCAAAGAATAGAGCTTCCATTTGGATAATATACGTATTGATGATTATACTAGGTTCCTTACCATTTTCTTGTGTTCAAAGCATATTTAGTGATAGTTTGTTCTTGTTCAATTTCAATAAATCTGAAATCAGTAGCTGAATTATTATTATTAGTATCTCTTTGCATTGCATTTTTTCATTTCGAAATATTCCAGATAATACAAAAAAATGATATATTAGCAAACACTAACTATACACATTAATGCATGAAGCCACAATGCAAACACGTAGTAAACACATATTAGAAGATTTGGTAGATTCCTTCTTACAATTTGAAATAAGCCAAGGGCAAGGAGATGGTTCACAAATTTATTTCTTCATGATATTTTGCACCATACACTGTGTTTAGATTATTGTCCCTACTACCCAAGTTGGTGGCAACTAGCTCTTTGGCATATAAACCTGCATCATATGTTAATACTCCAACAAGAAAACATATACAAGATTATAAATAATACTAAAATATTATTCAGTCTTATAAATCTATAAAATATAAGATCCTGATTCCCCATTTAAGCCATTTCTTAAGGAGAGGTTGTGATCAGATGCTTCGCTCCTGGGGAGGTGCTTGCTAGGGCTCTAATTAATAGAAAAACTCTCCACTATGCACAATCTCCTCATGTTACTTCCTCTCGTTAAGACCTTATGGATAATCAATCTTGATATCCATCCTTCCTAGGAGAGGGTTCTTTCTCATCTTAGGCCTTATTGATACCCACTCTGGGTGTATCCATCATTCTCGGGAGAGGTATTAATCACCGTAAGCCTTATGGATAACCACATGGGTATATCCATCCTTGCATATGCATTGTTTTTCTTCTTAACAATATATACTAGTTCCTTCAAAAAATACTTGATTCCCTACCTCACTTCCTTAAGAACATTCATTTATAGAATATCTTTGGAAGTTCCTCAAGAGAGTTTAACTCTCTTCCTTAATTTCCTCAAGGAATTATTATGGCTTATCGTCCTCTTATTAGTGGCTGCTTGGAGTAGTCTATTCCTTCTCTCTTGATTCCAATAGATTTAGTATTTTGATAGAATTTATCAGTAATTGTAACAAATCACTAGATCACTGATTACTCTTGTATGTTTTGGTTGTGTCCTTTTTTTAGTCCAATCTAAATATATTGCTGATCATCAATTTCTGTTAGTTCAATTCTTCCTCTGACCATTGATTGCTATTGATGTTCTTTCTTTTGCATATGCTGCCAGGTACATGTTCTGTCTTGAGATGGACGCTAGTTGGTAGATGTTGATCAAGGTTGAATGAATTATTTATTGATGGTCCTCAGATTATTATTTGTCAAAGGACTAATTTTTACTTTTTCCACAAAAATTTGACAAGGTTAGCCACAATTCTACTGTATTGTCTTGTATAATGACTTGCCATAAAATATCTACAATCTTTCTTGAAAGTATGATTCAATTTTTCATATACATCACCTTTGATATTTAAGCTTTACCTTGCAGGATGGCAAGATCTTGCTTTGATACCACTGTTATGTCCCCTCTTCTAGTCGAACTATAAATTCCACACAATCACCTTCTTCCAACTTGTTGCTTTGCCAATTGGCTGAAGTGATAATCATTGTTACAAATATCAATTGCTATCTCTACTATGGATCTCTTCTATCTCTCAAATCATCCTTCCGTATTGGTATTAATGAAGATTATATGTAATAATAATGATTATGGCTATTTATGATGTTTCAATCTTTTTCTTATGTGATTAATTAACCATAACATGATACTCGATGAGATGAAGGATTTGGCAATGGAGTATTTGTTAAACTATTTGTGTACCATGATTCCTTTTACTATGATGTTGCAGCCATCATATTTAACATTTAAATCATCGCTTGTAAAACCATTAGCTATGACTATGGGCTAAGCCCAACATTGTTTCTCACTCTCTTTTGTCATCGAGTTCTCTTTATGTCTCGAGCATCTCTCTTTTAGTGACACCTTATATCACTCTATTGCCATAAGAAATCCTTATCCCTTAGTATCATAGTTGGCACACTTGCAGATTAATCTGTGATTAGTAGGAAATCGCCGAGTTTTATAGCCCAGTGAGTTTTTGGCAAAATTAATCGCCAATTTCAAAACTTGGCTACACCCAAAGAATTGTAGATTACTTGCCGAGTTTTAATGAAAAAGTCGCGATTTTCTAATTAAAACTCATCCACGTGATTTCTAGGTTATTATTCTACCAGGTTGATGTGTAGTCAGTTGTTTTCCATTTCATGGTATAAGCTGCCTATATTGTAGATGGACTCCATGGAAGCAAAAATTTATATTGCCAAGAATTGTTTCTACTTTTAGCTGCAATCATAATCTGTTGATAGTTAACCCACATGCAAATAACTTCATAAATTGAAAGAAGTCAAGGACATCATGGATGTTTTGTTTTGAAGGGAATTATGATCAAACTATTGCAAATTTGTGCCTTGCTTGTTTTTGCTGTTGTCATTTTTTGTGATTGAAACATTCAATTTGTTAAGTGGGACTTTAGAAAGTCAAAAGATAATTATAGAAATGGTGTAGGTTGAATCATTAAGCTTTTGTAGCATGTAGCCTCATCCCCATTGTGCCTTGGAAACATAAACTATTTAGTATTTATTTCTAGTTTGACAAAAACTATTTACTATTTTGCTTCCCGCCATCAACATTCCACATGAGAATGTGATTTTGTACCCACTATGCATTTATATATATCTAAACTTTGCTTGTTTATTTTGTGTTCTCTTTAATTAACTCATTAAATGCATATTCTCATTGAAATTCGCAAAAAAAAAAAAAAAAAATTAACTTTAGCGATTTTTTAGGTTCCTGAATTTTTTCCAAATAAACTTTTAGGGGCTTGGCGAGTTGTTGCTGAGTGAGACTTTTCCAACTATGCTTAATATCATCAAATATATATTTAAACTAGGGATCAGAAATTGTGCCCCTCACCTTCAAATGTCCGTCGAATATATATGTATTAGCTCGCTCATGCAATGTTTCATACTTGTCAATTACACTTCATGATTATTCATTGTATATCATTGCTGACCGTATCTTTGAGGCTTCGCATATATATATATATATATATATCTTTGTTCTTATATTCTCTCACAGTCAGAGTGTTTGAACTTGCATTAACTGTGATGATTAAAAATACAAAAAAGAATGAATTCCTTTGAGGCACTGATGAGTCGTATGATAGTTGTCCTACGCCTTCTTATTAGTGATTCGATATCCCTATACTTAGTTTGTAACATCCGGTTTTCCTGGGTCTAAATTAACATCTAACATAAGCATAGAATACAGATATTACTTTGTTTCATAGGAAGACAGTTATATGATTCAGGTTCATGTGAATAAGAGTTACCGTTAAAAACTATAATACAAAATTTCTTAACTAAAAACTTGAATTACCATCAAGGAAATTACTACAGAAATTGAAAACCACATACCTCGGATTATTGAGTTCGAATCAAACTAGGGATGCTTCTGCAACCACCCGGGGTAGTCCACAAATACACTATAACAATTCATATGACATCTATCATCTAAAAACCGCTATCTTAAAAGCAATTTAAATACTTCTATTATTTTTAATTAGGGCATCACATACCATTGTATCAATTAGGGCATTGTTTACCTTTGATTCGATTAGGGCTTCTAATACCACTATCTTACATAGGGCTTCCAATACCACGGATTCATTTTAGGGCTTCCAATACCACAAATTCAATTTAGGGCTTTCGCAACGACGGATTTCAATTTAGGGCTTCTGCGATGACAGATTTCACTTTAGGGCTTCCGCGACGACAAATTCAATTTAGGGCTTCCGCAACCACGGAGACAACTAGGGCTTCAGATTTCTTTTCCTTCCGATTACTTATCTGTGATAGTTTCTCAAGATTAGATAAATACTTATATTCAATATTCAAATAAATGAAAGTACACTGATGACAACAATGAAATACTTCAATTTAATCTTATGTCCTCATAAATAAAAATGATAATACTTGTTTCTGATAAACAATTGAATGCATGGCTTATCTCTATCTGACGCTTATCCGACATCTTGAGAGAGGTGAAACATTGTCAAGGGCTTAACCAACCAACCTCGGACCAAATCTTATCCCCACACGATCTCTAACGAGAAGGGCCTCCCTACCCGGAATTGATAGGGAACATCTTACCATCCATTGAACTTCGAGATATAAACACGCCATATGAATTGGCAGCAGGAGATTAGGAATATGCATGAGCTATTATTAATTCATATTAAATGATATATATTAAAATGTCATAACTGATATTATAGGTTCTTATTGTTGATGAATCTTTCCTCACACCTCCTCACCCTCATCAATCCTCCAAGCCAGTGATTTCCAAGTGCTTGTTTAATATTAATAATTTCACTCTTGCAGGGTACATAGTTATTCACAGTTTTCATTGCATATCCATATCTTTTATACATGTTTAATACTCTCTTATGAATAAAGAAACATCTATGATTTAAGGCAGTTTCCAAGAACTAGAATTCTTTTACTGACTACCCTGATTCAGTTTGCAATTATATTAATGAAAAAGAGACACATTGAACATTCTTGATTCAACAGTTGCATTAGAAAGAAAACACGACTGGCCATTCTAAATTCGGCAACATTCTTACTTATCTCCTACGCTTATATCTTCAACCAATTTTCAATATCTATATCCTTGAAATCAAATTCTCAATACACACAGATACAACAGATGAACTCATAATATATCCAGCTTGTAAACTAGAAAAGAACAACTCATTGCACTCACGAACCATCTTGAATGCTCACAAAATATTCTCTACCACAACATTAATAGATTATACTAAAGATACCTATATTTCTCTGTATCAATCATTAATTTGAATATTAACTTTGCCTATGAAGGAAAGACCATCCAAGTACGATTTACAATACCACGGTTACATGTTTCTTTTTTAGTGTTTACACTGCTGATTGATAAACAATTTACCTATTAGTATAAAATATGTATTTGATGATGGTAAAAATAATTAGCTTATAAAACAATAAAATACGTATCTACTAATAGTAAAAATAATTAGCTTATAAAACAAGTTGCAGAGATACTAGAAAATAATCAAGTATAATTTTTGCAGAAAGCACAAAACCATCTAGACTTTTTAAAATACTAATAAATTGTGGATGTAGCAATATCATTGAGTCCATGCCATACAGAAGATCTTCAATACAAATTTAGCAACAACACATCAAATACAGAAATTTGGAGACTTAGACAGCAGCATCTTCTCGTACATTTTCAATTGCTCATTGAAATCAATAGAGGTTAAAAATCATATAGGTACCTTGAATAGACCCAGCAGAATGAAGACTCAAGCCAGCACAAAGAAGAAAAAGAACCTACGCAGATCTTTGCAACATATGGAAAAAGAGAAAATAACATTCCAAATCTTATGTGACTCCTGCTCTGCAGTCGAATTTTCTTTTACAAGACTCAGTGGTCTCCTTCAGATCTCCACGGAAAAGCTTACGACTTACAGTCGAGTTTACTATATCTTAGCTCAGTTGTCTCCTTTAGAATTCCATAGGAACAACTGACAATAGAAATGCAAGGACGTGATAACTTGCATATAAGGCACTGTGACTGAGCGGAGTGATAGATGTTTTGCAGAATGAATGGAAGACGGATATCAATGTCCCGATAGACAACAAGGCCAGCATATTTATTAAATTAAACCTGACCTTACCGCTTCTTGCCATTACAAGATCTCAATTTCAATTTGCATTCCATCAGTTGGAAAAGAAATATGAAAAGGAAGATATACTAAATCGAAGGTGAAAGATGAAAGGTTTTATTCATTAATATTATTTAATGTTTAAATCGATTACTAAGTCCTAACATTAAAGAATATCAAATATTATTATAATTCGAAAATTATTAAAATCTTATAAGTACTTTAAAACATCATTTTTAAAAATTATTAAAATATAAAGATGCCAAAACACTTTTATATTCAAATGCACATATATAAATTATTATTAAAAATAATACGACGAAAGATAATTTAAAATCCTTTAAGAATACGTTTATATGTACACTTAATTAATTAAATTAAATTAATTATTAACAACTCATGCAGTTCCAGAGATGTGTCCTGTTCAAATCGCTAGGTCTTCTACCTATCTGTCCAATGATGGTGATGCCCTGTCTAATTCTTTTCTGACAATGCTTCCACCCTTCAACATGCTCCCTGCAAGGAATTTCTTTGCGATTAAATTATAAATTATATAATCTTAAATAATCATAACGACCAACTATCTTACCATCTTGCCAGATTATATCAAATTAAACTGCCAACCGATTTCATGTGAACCTCAACGGCTATATTTCAAGCTAGGTCAAAAATTGGGATGTAACATACCATTCCCCTTGTGGTTCATCATCCTCGATGAACTTGAAATTGCAACGAACATTATAAAGGAGTATTTCAAAAATTGGGATGTAACACAATTCATTCTTAAGCACTTGTTGAATATATCTTTACATTCCTAATTAAATCTCCATCTAAACTATGATTTTATTCGTCTGTTTTCTGAGAATGAAATATTTATTCTTCTAACATATAATATTCCCACTAAAGAGTTATTTATGACTTAGGAAAGATCCCTAAGGAATCTATATATATTATATAGAATACTAATCTTCAGAATACTGATCTATCTCGAATCTCCCTTGCTTGTATGTATTTACAGTGTTAATATAAAACATAAAAAAGAATGAATAAGATTTATTGATTATCTTTATAGGAATACCATTTCGATAATTCTGAGGTATGGGGTCACATCATACTGTGTCTGTCATCTCCTCTATAACCTTCTTCCTCCTCTCCATATCTTTTGGTATCCTCTAGTCTGTAGTGTTTGATCTGAGTAACCCCTCAAATTAGCTACAATTGCTATTATTGGTCCGTAAAAAATAGAATAGGTTTTTGGCTTCGTCATCATCCTTATCACTAACTGTCTTAATGCCTCTCGTCCGCTTTCGGCAATTATTCTCCCAACCAACATAATTGCCGATTGTAAATGCAGAGTTTCTCGATTGAATGATTGAGTACTGACTAGATTCTCCCTTCGCTAGTATCATATTTCTCACTTGCTGCGCCAGTCTGAAAGTGTATTATCCATGTTTGAAGCTACTGAGATAATCCTTACATCCCGATGACCGTAATGTGTTTGGAATGTTCACCATTTTTTCCTTTTTCCTGCGTCTGAAATTAATGTATTAGTGGTTTTCCTCTGGTAGCTCTTCTTTTATTAGTGCTGACTCAGATTTGCCTGTCATTTTTCCCAAAGTTTGAAATAACTATAAAAATGAACGATGCCCCCGTTCTATTGACTGGATAATCCATTTATAGTTTAGTTGTGCTGCATGGAAGAGAGAGGTGCAACCTTTCAAAGGTTGTCCTCCATCAAAATTAAATTGCTTACTTATATTTATCATTTAGATAAATTATTTATATCTTTGTTGATATTTTATACCATATTAGTTCCTCCCATAGGCAAGATAATATAGCATTCATGGACTGTCAATTAATTTTTTTCTTTAATCAATCAAATCATAGAATTTTTACAAATGTTTGTACATTTATAATGTTTCTAATTTTGATTTCTTTCATAAAATATATTATAAATCTTTTATTTCATTCCTTATTGGTTAGTACAATGAATAGTCACGAGTCCAACAGTTTCTAATAATAATTACTTTGAAATAAAACTCAAATATTTTTCCTCAACTTCTGGCTTTTCCTATTAAGCTTGGAAAAAATCCAACAATGGTAGGTGGTTGCAATTAAATGCATTATTCTGGAAACATCTAATTTTAAAGTAAAAAATAATATTTCTCCTCAACTTTTGGCTTTTCCTATTAAGCTTAGGAAAAAATCCAGCAATGGTAGGTGGTTGCAATCAAATGCATTATTATGGAAACATCTGATTTTCAAGTAAAAAATCTGTCCTCATCTATTCTTCCCTTCCAACACATTCTGGAACATTCATGATCAAGATTTTAATTCATAGAAACATTGTTTGGATTTGCATGTTTCATATATTTTTGCCAACATTGTGGGGAAGGCTGTGTCCATCTTTTTTTAGTGTTGATTTAAAGTTGCGTGTGAGACAATCAAGCTGTCTATTTTGGATGCATACTTTTTAGCAAAATCGCAATGGATTATATTAGCAATTTAGTGCAAAATACAAAGATTGTAGAGCACCATTACCTGCAATACAATTTGAATTATTTGGTTATTCCAGCTAGAGAAAACAATGAAGATGTGCATGATCAATGCATGTGCAGGTGCTGGAGATGGGGATCTTCTTTCTGTTTCAGTTGTTAGCTTTGTTTTTTTTATTAAAAATTACAGATCTACTTAGTGTTTTTACCTTTTTCTTTTTTAAATAGCAAACTTTTGATTAATTGTGCATCTTGTAACTTCATTGTCTGCATTATATGCAAAAAGTTTTGTTTATCCTTCCTTTAAATTTGATGTCTGATTGCATACAACAGGCCCTTACCAATGTCAAGGTTATTTATTTTTGTTATAAACTCGCATAGAAATTCATGCCCTCTATTCTTGGCAACTACTAGGGCTCAAAAAGTGTGGAGGTTCTAAGCTTGTTTATGCTCTCATACTCGTATCTCTGATGAAAATCTATCTGCAACTAATGGTTCCTTCCATCTGATAAGCAAGACTAAGAGTTATCAAATTCTGATGCTATTGTGTGAGCCAAGAAATAAGGATTTCAGTTGATAAGGTACTTTAAATTTCATTTTTTCATCTTAGAAATGGTTAAAACCAGTGTGCTGTATTTATGTTTTTAAAAAGGCGCATTGTTGGAAAAAAATGGGTATTGGTCATCTTCTTGAGCTCTGGTTTCCTATTGCCCAAGAGCTGAAAAAACCTATTAGGGTTACGAGGGTTCTACAAAGGTTTTAACAAGCCTATTTACACTAAAAAACCATCAGAAATCTTAGAAATCTTAGAACCGCTACAAACTCAATGTAACCGTCAAGTAGACAGTGGTTGCACTAATTATAAGGTCAATGCGGGAAAAATTGAAGGCTCGTTTAGTACCCGAATTTCTCTTCAATATTTCAGTTCAGGACAATTTGGCACGTCCAGTAATCCTAACTGGGGGTTTTATGCTTATGAGAATCTTAGGAGATTTTCGAAAAATGGGAGTGGTTGATGGTGTTGTGTATCTAGATGAGTCTGGTGAGATAATTTCATCTAGCAAAGGAATTCGGTCCGTTAAGCCTAATGAGGATGATCACATTATGGTTGGAGGTGCTACCGAAAGATGTAGAGGAGTACACTCATCTTTAATGGACGTTTACGAAATCTGCACAAGATTTTGGTTTTGATTTTTGGGTCCAGCTTGTCCAATGGCCCGCTTCTTTTTTTGGCTCTTTGGATGAAATATTTGTAAGTCTGTGAGGTTCATTTTCTTTTTATGATGACAAATTTATTTCATTTTTAAGTCTAAAATATAAATAATCTCATTTGGATAGTTCTTTGTTGTCAGGTAGCTGTTGCTGGAGTCATTTTGTAGAAACAACTGCTATATGAGATTTCTGTAAACATGATGAGGCTCTATTGTGAATGGAAAGCACCTTCTCTAATATGTACTCTTTTTGAGCACCATGACCTTCAGTGAGGGTTTTTGTAGGAAAAACTGGCATTTTCTCTGCTGCTTGTGCCACAAAATGAATACTCTGGATTCCAAGACTGCAGTGTAATTGGGCTTCTTCTGTATGCCTTGGATATTTACTACAAACCTTGTAGAAAACCTTCTCACTGGTTGTAGCCATCTGGTAATCGTATGGATTGATGCTTCTGGTTGTAACAATTGCTTTATTTGGTATCAGTGAGAGCTGTGAGATTGCAGATGTACATGTCGTATTTTTCGTTAAAATCTATTATCTTTTTCAATGAATGTTGGGACTCCATGTTTTCATCAGTTAGTTTACTGGCTGAGTAAAAAAATGTGGTCTATGTCATTTTCGACATTAGCAATTTTGTTATTATGTTCCTTCCATAATCATCTTGTACAAAACAAATTTGGTCTTCTTATTGACATATTGAAGCATTAAAATATGAGATGTTATATTAGCAGATTGACATTGACAAACAATTTTTTCTTAATATAATTTATTTAATTTTGCACAAATGCAATTTCTTTCTTCACATTTTTATTAACTTTGATTCATAATAAGTAAAAGAGGTCTATAAGATTAAAAAATATGAAGATTCCTATTTAACATGTTAAAAATATTTTTATAATCCAATTTGATTGATTTATATATTCTTCGTTTTTTTCAAATTTTCAAGTATGTTCATTATATATTTTTATTTTACAAATTCAATCAGCTCACTATTTAGGGATAATTTCAATACAAATTTTCAATTACTATTTCCCAAGGTTGTGTCTTAAAATATTTATTATTCTAATTTCATTTTTAATTTATAATAGTCATTTTGAGAGGACATTTGTTTTTATTCAGAAATTAATAAACTATATTAACATTACTTTTTCCTATTATATTTTATAAAACAGAATTACTAATGGCAAGGACTAGATACAATGCGTCCTTGTTTATATGGCAAATTTTCAACTTATGTTAATATTTAAATAGTGATATGGATTTTAATGATGGTATTTGAAATATTATTTAATGTATCACATGTTAATTATTCATTGATTATATAACTTTATAATACATTCTTTGTTATTATAATAATAATTTAATCAACTATATATTATATTTATAATTGATTTTATTTATGATTATATTTTTTTAATTATTTCTTCTTATATTCAATTCTTATTATTATTAAATTCTGTGTGGAAAAGGGGACATTACATCCAATGTGATGATAGCACTTAGGCGTGAACTTCCTTGTTCACTATCCATCCTAGTTAGTGCCCATAACACCTATTTTCAATCATTATTATTACAAATCCTTGGGAAATGTGTATGTCATAAAATAAAATTGCTATAATAATGAAATCAAATGGCAATTGAATTGCAATGATCATAACTGTATAGGATCCTAAAATTTACTCAATTCCAAAATTGTGCACAAGAAATGAACAACATGCTTATAGACACTAGAAACTCTAAAACAAACAAAATATACAAAGTTTGTGTGTGGTGCTTGAGTGGGCTCAGCTCTTCGAAGTGTAGATGATTGCCTTACTAACCCTTGAAAAGAAAAGAAAATACTAGCACTTTCTGTGAAATACTTGGCAATCATTTCAGAAGCTCTATTATTTCTTATTCTCTTTCCTTGCAACCCCATGCTCCCAACTTGTTATGCTTCCAAGAAAAAAAATGGTCCTGAAAATGTCATGGCCACAAGCTAAGGTGCAAAAATAAAATTTAAAAATAAAATTGAAGGTCCCCAGAATTTTTATATAATTCAAGTGGCAGGTTTTAAGCTAGATTTCCATGATCATTGCCAGTCTTTCCATGACAATAATCCAATAATTAAGGTAGGCTACTTATATGGGATGTGAGACAAAAGATGAATGCAACTTGTCAAATCAAAAGTCTAAGTCATACCAATAAATAGACATTAGAAGAATGGGTAGAGAACTAAACTTAGTTCAATAATCACAAAACTTATAAGAGATGCACAACTCCAAAACAACCCAGAAACTGAAACAATTAAACAAACAATTTTAAAGATATCTATTTCTTGTACGTAATGATATGTCAGCGAAGGGGAACTGAAAATTTTAAATAATGGCTTAAGACTCAGAAAAGAAGGAAAGAGACCAAATTTTAAAAACAGTAAAACACAAAATTACCACACAACAGTCCTCATAATTACCTTGTTAGTGTCAAGTTATTCACAGACCGCCACATGCCTCGTCCTACATCCTTTGAGGTTTGATCTCGAGCACTTCTTCCTCGCCATAGCTCTTTTACAATATAGACAACCTCCTCAACATCAACCTTCGCGGAGAAACCACAAAAGAATCAAAAGCAGTAGAAATCAAAAAAATTAACTCTAGCTGTTGTACATAAAAAGAATTTCATCTACCAAATGCTACATGAATTTATAATGTGATACAACCATAGAAGGAAACTTTCCCTTTAACTAAATGTACACTATTATGCATTATCTAAAACTTAACTCTGTCCTTTTCATTAGTTCTCCAACTCATTTTTTCTGTGTTCAAATATTCAAAGCTTCCAAGATGTCAAATGCTAAGTCACATGAAATGGATTGTAAACTCAATGCCAACAGAACTAACATATTGAATTACAGGTGATCTCTAAAATTAAATAATTGTGGAGCATTTAAATAAAAAACATATTATAACAGGTCATAGTCCCCAAAGGTTTAAAAAATAGCTTCTAAAACTAAATTATGATGGATTACACAGCTAGAATATTATATTTTTAAAATGAGTTAAAAAAATTTCTTTCAGGATAATATCTAATGAATACTCCATAGGAATCATCGTGGGATGAACTTTACACAAATAACAACATTTCACAAGGCATGTATAATTTAGAGTCTAGAAAATAAACTTATATTTTGAGAGGGACAGCCCTAGAAACTTCCTTGGATGCCCCTAAAATGTGGAATAGGTAGCGTTTATTGCCTGAGAACAATGTTCCCCACTATATTAGGTTCTACAATAACCCCACTTGAACCCAGAGCTTGTACATATACCACTTCAAGTTCTGCAAAGGTCCTACATCAGGCCTATAGACTGGGTGCAAATAAATATAGGTTTGAGTTTCACCAGTCACATGCCTTAGTCCTATGGGTTTGTTAGATTTTGCTAGACTCTTGCCCTAGGCCTATGTATTTAGCACAAGTATGCTTGAATGTACCTGAACCAAATTCAAAAGCCTAAGATAAGATCCTCACAATACAAAGATTGGCATTCATTAATGTACAAGTGACCGACTTGGACTTGGTACTCAAGAGTCAAAGTTGGCCAAGACTCAACAAATTAAAAACCCCATGAAACATAGACATTTTAGAGTGTTTAAGACTTTTACAATGTGGCATTCAAAAAATGAACTTTAAAGACCATAATCCAATCGAATAAAAGCTACTTTGATCACCTACACAAGTATGCATCAATCCCAAGCATAAAAAGTGGATTTTAATTGAAGGAAACAACATTTTTAGACATAAATATTTTCACACATTTTATGTGTACAAAACTCATGGATTTTAATAGATTATGATATCCATGGCATCAAAGATTAAAATCTCAATATCGATTCATGAACTATACTAAAAAGGTAATTGTATCCCTGAACCCAACACTACTAGCTCTATGTGGAGTCATGGACTTTTATCTCAAATTTTTTGCTATAGCTAGTTATAATGAGTCTGATGGAGCTTTGGGAGGTGTGGCCACTCTTTGGAATCCTATAGTCGTTTCCTAGACTGACTTATGGAAAGATAAAAGTTTTATTGCTACTGAACATTTTTACAATAACATGAATTGGTGCATCTTAAATATATATGCTCCCATTACGAGAACTGGAAGATGTGAGACATGGGAAGCAATCTCAAGCTTCATGAATAATAATAGAGGCAAGAAACTTTTATGTATGGGAGATTTTAAGTCTCCTCTTTACCACTCTAAAATTTGGGAGGGATGAATGACTTTACAAAGTGTGCAATATTTGGCCAACTTTATTAATCCTAATGACCTCATTGATGTTGACTTGCAAGGGCCCCCATTTACTTGGTCAAATAATAGGAAAAGATAGGAACTAATCCAGCTCAAATTGGATAGACTCCTGGTTTCGGCTGATTGGCAGCATCATTTCCTCTACTCTGACAGCTCTCCCTAGAACTGTCTCAAACCATGCACCTCTGTTGTTTAACTGGTTTGATGGTTCATATGTGGTCCTAAACCATTCGGATATGAGATTATGTGGTAGTTGCACCTTGACTTTGGTTAATATGTTGGAGAATGGTGGGATATTAGAGTTGAAGGTACTAACATTTATAGATTGGTTGCTAACTTGAGAATGTGAGGAGAAATGTTGTCAAGTGGAGTAAAACCTCCTTCAGAGATATTTTGAAGGAGGAGATTAAGTCAAAGTTGGATGGGCTCCAGCATGCTATAGCACTGCGAGATTTGTCAACCGATACCCTAAAGGGAAGAGGATAATAGGACACAATGGAAAGATCTCATAGCAAAGGAGGAAATGTATTAGAAGCAAAGGTCTAGGATCCAATGGCTAACAGAGGGAGATAGAAATACCACCTTATTCCATAAGTCAGCCTCAAAGCATAAAAAGAGAAACACTATTACTTCCTTGTTGGACAGTAACAATAATACTCTAGTAGAGCAAGAGGATATGGGGAAATGGGTTGTCACTTATTTTATTGAAGCTTATACTTGCCTGAATAGCAATGTGGATGTGAGAAAAAGGAATAAACTTATCCAAAATTTGCCTAGTGTATTAAAAGAGGAAGCTAATGAGCTCATCACTAGTCAAGTTACAGAGGAGGAAGTGAGGAAGGCGGTTTTTTCAATGAAGATCTACAAAGCTACTAGACTAGATGGCTTTCCCCCTACCTTATTCCAACATCTCGAAGATGATTAAGAAAAATATGACTAAGGCTGCTATAGACTTCTTCAGAACGAGCAAATTACTAAGGAAGCTTAAGAACACTTTTATTGTCCTCGTCCCCAAGATTCAGGATCCTAAAAGTTTATTGACTTTAGGCCCATCAGCTTATGCAATACGGTTTATAAAATTTTCTCTAAAATATTTGTTAACAAAATAAAATCCTTTCTAGAGAACTTTATAGGTTCACCCCAAAAGGGATTTGTCTCGGCTAGACAGATTATGGAAGCGGTTGTCACCACACAAGGTGATCCACTCAATGGAAAAGAGCGGAATCCTTGGTATGGCACTTAAACATGATATTTCAAAAGCTTATTATAAGGTTGATTTCTTTGTGAAGTTCTTAGGAGGATTGACTTTAATTGTAAAGTCGTGGGGTTAATTAAAACTATGGTGGAAACTGTCAATTTCTTTGTCATTGTCAATGGAGCTTCTTGAGGTTCATTTCAAGCTTGTAGGGGCCTTAGGCAAGGAGATCCAATATCACGTTATCTATTTATAATGATAGCTTAAGTTTTGGGGAGATTCTTCTCAAGACTAGTTTGTGCGGAATCGTTGGTTGGGGTCATGCTTGCCACCTCCATAGCTCCAGAGGTTATACAAAAGTTTGTTGGTGACACCTTATATGGCTATGCTTCAATTGTGGAAGCCAAGATTATGCGTAATCTGCTTGATGGTTATGCGGATTGCTCGGGACAAGATATAAATTTCAACAAGAGTAAAATATACTTCTTTAACACTAATCAGAACCTCCAATAGCAGTTACGAATACAAAACATATTAGGTTAGTCAGTATTACGAAGTAATTGGAAAATATTTGCTTGTTATTAACAAAAACCAAGAGGTCTATATATACAAAAGAATGGAATGATGTTTCTTTAGGAAACGATCATAAAGAATTGAAACTTTCTATTCTTGCTAAGAGAAAATTAACAGTTATCTACATCTAACTAAAGAATAGAAACATTCTATTCTAGAAACTAAAAACTAAATATTAGAAACATTCTAATATTTACAGAAGATTACAATAGATAACCATTACATACTAAATAGACATAATAGAAACTATCTATTATTGTAATACCCTCCCTTAATGGTTAATCTATCCAGAGTACGAAGCTGTCAAAAAGCATAAAAGGCAAATTCTATCTACTCAAGGTTCTCTGCACTATTTGTTGTGGGTTGTGAACCACATAGCTTAGATAAGGCAGCTAACTGCTTTCGATATTCAACCTTCATGTGCCCATACTTGTGGCAATAGTAGCATTAAACATTCTTTTTCCCGAAGCCTTTTGAAGCTAGAGCAAAGGACCTCTCCTGAGAAGATTGCTATGAACTAGAACCAACTTATCGTTGTTGTGATATTCGAAGATGGTTAGCATCTGTTGTTTCCATGTACCATAATGGTGACCGTTGAACTTCTGATTTCCCTTAACCAAAATATTAGTCAAAGATGCCATAGCACATTTTCCAATGAAAAAGCATGAAAATTTGTGAACGCGCGTTTTTCGAAGCAAAAAAATAGAAGACCCAAAAAATTTGAAGGGTGACACAAAAAGAGAGCTCGAAAAACCCAGAAAGAATAAGCTATCAATTTTTGGATCAGCTGGCTTGAAAATTGAGTCGCAAAAATCGAGGCGCCCAGAAAAATAGACAACCCAGTTGAAATCTAAAACCCACCACAAATCTGTAAAAAAAAATTTGATCCAATATAGAAAATCAGGGTTTTGAACAAAAACAGCCTTGCTACAAAAAAAAACCACAAAAATGGCAGAAATGTGCCAAAAAACAGATTGCTCTGGACAAAAATGGGTTGCAGATTTTTTTAACCAAGAAATTATAATTATTTTTGAAAAAAATTAGAGTATTGGCTCTAATACCATTTTACGAAGTAATTGGAAAATATTTGCTTGTTATTAATAGAGACCAAGAAGTCTACATTAGAGTAATGAGACTCGCTACAAGTCGGGTGAGTCGAGTTACTTCAGTCGGGTCAAAATGACCCGTGACCCTGACTCGACAGGTTATGTGGGCTGACTCGGCTGGCTGACTCATCTAACTCGTTTGATTTTAAATTTTTGTTTTCAAAATTTTCCTAATACATCTAAAAATTTTCTTTGTGTTTATGTAATCAATGTATGTTATGTATGTGATCAAATTACCTTTTATTTCATGATGTTATTGTGTCTTTAAGCTTTATTCGATAATGGGTGCATGGAACTTATTTAAATCCTTAAAAATCTCTAAATTTCAAGGGTTATGTCACTTTGCTGAGTCACTGCTGAGTTCGAGCCAGGCTATGAGTCAAGTTACCCTTGCTGAGTTTGGACCGGGTTTGAGTTTCGTTACTTTCGTCTATATATACAAAAGAATGGAATGATGTTTCCTTAGGAAATGACTGTAAAGAATAGAAACTTTCTCTTCTAGCTAAGAGAAAACTAACAATTATCTACAACTAACTAAAGAATAGAAACATTCTATTCTAGAAATAGAAAACTAAATATTAGAAACATTCTAATATTTATAGACGATTAGAATAGATAACCATTAGATACTAAATAGAGATAATAGAAACTATCTATTATTGTAATAGTCGGTTGGCCTTCTTGATACCTATCTTGGCCTTCCCCTGACAGTGAAGGGAGTCTCAAACCAATTATGGAACACTGTACTTGAAAGAATGCAAAAAAAAAAACTTGTTGGATGAAAGGGCAAGTTGTTGAGTAGTGCTGGGAAATTACAATTACTTACAACCTCCTTCAAAGCGGTTCCTATTTACTTCCCTTCCTTGTTCAAGATGACCCAAACAATGGCAAAAAAACTAGAGAAACTCCAACGGAATTCTTATGGACGAGGAGTGAAGAAAGGGATAGGCTTAGCCTTGGATTTTGATTCTCAGTTCAGTTTGTGTAGTCATGAGCATGCTGATGTTTTTTCTCATAGTGAGCATGATGATGGAATAGTCCTTGATTTGTATATGCACTATGAGAATGAAGAAAGATATTTCATTTTGCCAAGTGATGTGATTCAAGATGCTAATCTGATTGCTAAAATTGAGAGAGATAACTCCAGCTTACCTCATAGAGATGGTGATGAGAATCAGGTGTATGACAGAGGTAAGGAGTTTTGAAAACTTTCCGATGGCCTGGGGCCATCATTTGTACATAGTAGTGTAGTTGTTTTCCTGCTTTCAATAAAGCTGTTCGAGAGAAGTTTTTGCTGTCATGTGTGTGGTTTGCTTCTCCCAGAGATCTGAAATCTTGCCATGCCTGCAAGGGGCATGCATCCCCAAACAGAGCCACTGTTGGCGCTCAAAATTGTAGCCCAAATTTTGAGCACCATTGAGAATTTGAACCCTATAAATGCTTTTAAGTGCCTATATACCCGGTTGTCATTTTGAGGCCTAGATGGTGTTTGAGTGGCTTAACACCTTCCATTTGACATGTGCATGTGATCCACAATGTTATTTTGCCATCCCAAATCATTCTGCAAAGTCCCATTTTGAGCTAGTGACAAAATTTGCAATTCTGCCCAAGTGTCAAATAGCGACCAGAGGCCCAGTTTGAATTTGAATATTTTTTACCCAATAATGTGTCATGACCCGTTGCTTTGGGGATGTTTAGTATGCATATCAAAGAACCTATGTTCCAAGTTTCAAGTCATTTCAAATCCGTTTGACTAGGTTTCACACCCCCCAAAGTTGGTCATTTACTGTTTTGTGCATTTGTGTAGTTGTTCACAATTTTGGGAAGCCCTGTTCGACCAATCATATCTTTGACCCAGTTGACCCAAATGAAGAAATTCTTTTTGCATTGTGTTCTAGGGGTCAGACGCTTCATATGTTCCAATTTTGAGATCATAACAAATCCATTTGGTCAGTTTGCTAACATGATCAAAAACTCAGTTTATATTATTTTGTTATGGCTAAAGTATCCAAATTGATCCGTACCCCTGTTCGGCACATTATAACTTTAATCCTGTGATTGGTGATCATAAATGGATTGTACCATTGTGTTGTGTCCTAAAAATCTTTGAAGTATGCCAGTTCCCAAGTCATGACAAATCCATTTGCATACTTTCATATGTCTGTACATTTGCCAAAAATTACTTTTTGACACATTTCCTAGTTAAAATTTCCAAGTGCCTATTTTCGAAAATTCGTCAAATGCGTCTTGTGATTCGTCATGAGCCCAAACTATAGAATTATATTCTCTTCATGGCAAAGAACTTATATCCTAGTTTTCAGAACCCCAAGTGATCAATAACCTAGTTTATAGTGTCAAACCCGAGCCCAGTTTGTGTTTTTTAACACTGTTTGCCTGCAGGATATTTGAAGTATGGATGTTCGGCAATTAAAATCTTTTGATTGGGAATTCGTCATGGGCTGAGAATTTGCAGTATGGTAGAGCATGCAGTATTGAACACACATGCCGATTTTCATGGCCTGGTTACTTGATTGAATCACTTTTTAAGGCCAATTGGCAAGCCTCCAGACACAAATTCACGATTTGCAGATTTGATTAAAAGTGAGTTTTAAATAATGAATTGGTAATTGAATTTGAATCTTGTCAATCTGAGATGTCAAATGGGGTTAAGTGACAAATATGAAACTGTCAGTTGTTTGTAAGGCAAAAATTTTTTAGCCAGACCCGCTTTGGGGTCCGACTAATTTCTTCGAGCATGGGTGATTGGGAATATTAAATATACATTATCATAATTCAAATTATTTGAATACATGATTAATGTTCTCAAATGAATTGAAAGAGTGTCTACTTGATGAATCCACCATATGACGTTAAAGAAATTTTTGGGAGGCAATGTAGTTTCATTTTTACATTTTAAAAATGAATGCGTGACTCTTTGTAGAAGTCAAAGGAAGGAACAATCACATAAATTAAATAAAGCAGCCCCCATCTTGAAGCCGTGAACAGCAGGGGAGGAGTCAAATGAGCCCTCACAAATTTACAATGTCAAATAAAATTTGGGATATGCTTTGATCTAATTTGATTTTATGATCCAACTATGGAGTAGATATAATTTGCCAAAGCATTTTAACCATATGAGAAGGACGGCAACAATTTGATAAATAGCAAGCAGGCAAATTAGTTTAATAAAGATCCTGTAGCAACAAAAGATTGGAGTAAGGAGCAATCAAGCAAAAATTTCATATGTATCATAAATAGGAAGAAAGTCTAATGAATGGAAGGCAAGCTAACTTGGAAGAAAGTCAAAAGAATCACAAGTGGGAAGACATATTTATAAATCACAAATGGAAAATGTCCCAAGTGCTGTATGGATCATAGTGCTATTGAGAATAAATCTAAACCAAAATAGATCAGTCAATGGCAGCAAGTAAGGAATGTTCAGAGCATAATAATACCCACGCAGGCATACCAAAGAAGCTTCAATTCAGTGAAAGGAGTTTCCAACGCAAATTCAAAGGAAAGCCATTTATTGAAAGGTCTCCACAACAATGTAAAAAGTCATCCACGTGTTTGAAAATGTCTGGCAGAGGCTGCAGTTTTGAAAAGCTATAAAAAGCAACCCACGCACTTTGTAAAAAGAGAAATCACACCATTAAAAGCCGCAATTTTAAAGTGAAAAGGCCGCTGGAAATGAGCTGACACTAGGCGGTAGTGTGTTAAGAAAAGACCAAGCCTGCACATCAAACAAGAATAGTCAACGCACAGAGGAAAGACAATCACAGGCACATAAAATGAAGAGTTTACGCATTATCTAAGAGGAATTCTCCACGCATTAAGGGAACTCACGCTGAACATAAGGAGGACCCTGCATTAAATTCAAAGCCGCTGATGTAAAAAGGATTCACGCAATAAGCATAAAATGAAAAAACCCACAAACAGGAAGAAAAGCGCAGTGGTTTTACATTAAAACACTTAATCCCACATTGTCTATGTGATGAGCTATTTTAATGTTTAAATACAATTTTACACTCCTTAAGAGATGTCTTGAAGAAAGAGGCTTTTGTAAGCCGCAAGTCATAATGTGGAGCCCGTGGATGAGGTCAGCCAAAGGCTATAAACCATAAATTTTGAAAAAAGTGGCAGGTAAAGGGTCGATGATGTCAGCAGAATGAAGGCGACCGGAAAATTCAAAAATCTGGCGCCTCGCTACTTCGCTAGCCAGGAAATCTTGGAAAGTCCGGCTAGCGACATAGCGAGGTCACCGGAAAACTCCGAAATCCGGCAAGATTCAAAATGTTACTTGGGTCCCACTTGCAGTAGGAGCAACGAATCAGATCACGCCAAGTGGCAAGGAACAAGAGTTGGTGTGGCAAGATCCAAACAGTTGAACGAGATTGTGCCACGTGGCATATCCGGCGGTCCTCGCTATCTCGCCAAGGAGAAGTTGCTCACACGATAACATGGTGACATAGCGAGGGTCGACGAAGTGACGACACGTGGCAGCGGGTCTCGATAGCGATGACGAGGTAGGTGTTGACTGGGCGATGACGAAGCAACAAGGCAACAAATCAGAAGATGACATGTGTCCAGGTTGGTCAAACTAAGTTTGACCCAGATTGGAAGGGCTAGGAAAATTCAAAGATCTCAAATGAAAAGTTTATTTTCATTTGTTTTTTGGTTTCGCGTGCAGGTCATTTACATAAAATCTCAAACTTTTAATATAGTTCAAACTATTGTAAGAGGTTTTAAATTTTGCAATTTTAATTGAAAATCTATGAATCAAACCCTGAACTTCCGAAGGCCATATCAGGGGCGTTTTTAAAGCAAAGTATGCCTTATCATATATCGCCGGAATCGTGAGAAACTGAATTTTCCGATTCTGGGGTTGGTTTTTGCACAGAATGCTACTGATTCATTCTACACGAGGTTTTCTATCAAGTTCCCTTTTTGCAACTGTATTCAGGTATGGAAGTTCAGAATTGATTCTTAGCATGATGATGACTTGGGTATGGTTAAAAGGCAGTGGAAATGCAGTTAGGGTCAAATTTGTTCAGATTCATTCAGTAAGAGCTCGAATTTTACCTAGCATTTCAGTAAGTAATTTAATATTTTGATGACTCATCAAGGTTTCATCATTTCAACGGAGATATTTCTCAAATCAATAACAGTAATGATAAAAAACCAGATCAAATCAAGATGGAAAAGAGAAGAAAGAGGTTGTTCAGTTGCTAAGAGAGGGAACTTCAAGTGGACAGATGTCAATTGCATATCAGATCCGAGAATTCACCTTTGTCTATATCTTTCTGTTTTTCTTCCATTGTAAGTTGTTGGTTGGTTTTCTATTTTCCAGTTCTTGGAGCTTTGCTGAGGCTGTGAAAGCCACACACCCAACATTTCTCTGTTGCATTGAACAACAATTATGTTTTATGTAGATAGTCCTTACTAGTTAGGTGATTTCATGAGTCATTTCTGTATATCTTTCATGTATTTGGTTTCAAGGAAAACAAATAAAGCACAGCAAAGGTTTTAAGTTCAGTCTGAATCTTGTCTCTTGATTATGGATCTGTTATTTTTTCTAATTTGTGATCAAAGAGCATAGATTAGGTTGCATTTCGTTTAGGAATGTATGTGATTAAAATGTCTTGCTGGTGGAGCAAAGAACCATGTAATTGCTTAATGTTTGTCACAGGGTTTGCAGATTTCATGATGGGATGATGTGAGTATGAGATTCACATCTGAAGCAGATGTCTATTCACAAGGTGAAGGATAGATCAGGGATCTTGATGTGGGAATTATGTCAGAGGTTTCCAGGAGATGTACTGTTGTAATTCATTTTAATTACCCAATAGATAAGGCACTGGTCAGAGATAGGATCATTAAGTTCTGTTACTCATACTTGGGTCTTGCTGTTATCAACGTATTAAATCAATTTTCCCTTCTATGTTGAAAGCTATTCAATGTTAACCCGCACTTAGCTTGCCAGTTTCATGAGTTATGTTCTTAGCTATTTCATGCTTGTGATTCCTAGTTAAGTATAGAAGATTTAGGGGTTTTTATCTGCTTTACATTAGATTCAATGTATGCTTTGATAACTGGTACCATATAAAGAATCTATAGGTCCACCCGCCTAGGTTTTGCAGAGCCTAAAGTGCAGGAGGAGTATAGCCTTATAGTTGGCCCAGGTTCTTGGTGAAGTGTGTCCATTATTGGAGATAGCTGCCCATAGATACATTCTTACCTTGCATACTTGGTTGTTTAAACACTATTAAATCAGGAGCCAACAGGAAGCTTACAGGATTGTTCTCTTGTTGGAGGATGACAGGATTGCCTAAGAGAGAACATCTAACGGATTCTTTTCTGTCAAGTCTGCCTACTGCATGTTGTTTGATAAGGATATTACCCCCCCATATTGTAGAAAGGTTTGGAATAGTCAACTAATCAAGTCAATTTCTTTTGGTGGACTACTCCCATGGAAAAATTCTTACCATTAATAGTCTGAGAGAAAGAGGATTTTAGATTCCTAACAGATGCTACTTGTGCAAAGCGGATGAAGAAAGTGTCCAGCATATTTTCATTCACTGCCCTTGTGCTTTGAACATTTGGCAATCCATTCTACTGAAATTATAGGTTGAGTGGGTCTTTCAAATGGATTTCTACCAATTCATTTTAAATTGGGACTCTCCCTTCTTACATCCTTTGATCAGACTTATGTGGAAAATGATCCCTCCCCATGTTTGTTGGGGAATTTGAAAACAATGGAATAGTAGGATATTTGGAGAAATAGAGAAAAAAGAGGAGATAGTGTGCAACATAATTATTAGACTGCTAAAGGAAAACTTGGAAAACAGTAAATAGAAGATCCCTCATGACCACCCACCTATAAATGAACAGAAGGTTGCAATGAGGTGGATCCCTCGAATGCATTTTATAAGTTTGATAACACTAAAAATATGAAGAGGAGAAAAGGAAATAGAAACACCCTATATATCCAAAGGTGAAACTCGATTTTGATGGTGCTTCTAGAAATGGTTGTGCTACTGATGGGGGTATTATTAGGGACTCTACTGGTAGACACCTCGTGACTCATGCAGGTAACTTGGAAAAAGCCTCAAATAATGTGGCTAAAGCCATGGTGCTTTTTGGGGACTGAAGCTGGATGTTAGCCTAGGGTGGAAGCATGCCAGTATTGAAGGGGATTCCATGCTGGTGGTGGAGGTGGTTAAAAGGAACTATGACCCAAAGTGGTCAATAAGTGAAATTATAGGGGATATTTGGCACCTCCTAACTAAACTTGAGAGTTATGCTTTGCAGCACACTTATCACGAGGGCAATTTTGTGGTAAATGCTATGGCAAGCTATGGGTTGCATGTTTAGTGTTTAAGGTGTTGTAGGCCAATGTAGTCCATCCCAAAATAGGTTTGCACCCTTATTAAGAGGGAACAAAATTTTAGATAAGGAGTATGATGATCAATTTGAAAATTATTTTTTCATATTGGACCTTGTGGATGGTATTTATATTGAGGCAGGACATGGGTTTAAATTTGATTTTAAACCAAAAAGGTTGAGATGGATGTTACTTTAATAATAATATCGGGGATCAGAAAAGGTATGATATAGCAATTATGGTTTTTAGTGGACAGGAGCTAGCAAAGATCTTAGAGGATTATGTCAGTTTAAGACATAGAGCAAATATTTATTACATATTTACTAAACTTTCAAATGGCTTTTTGGAAAACGATTCCAAAGGGCTTGGGTGACAATTAAGGAAAGGAAAGTATAGTAGTACACGTGTTCACCCGCTACTGAAGGGACGGATTTTTTAGTGGCATGCCTTGTAATTATTATAGTAATTTAGCATCTAAATTTATTTTGACAAACTATGATCAATTTATTTCTAAGGTAATTACGAGAAAACAAGGGTATTTCAAAATTTAACAATCTAGAGTTTTTGGGGAATTCTAAGCAGGCCTCAGATATTGAGGGTGATATGGTACGCATTGAGCCTTCAATGATCGAGGATTATGCAAGGAAGTTGTGCACATGGGTTACCTTGAGTGAAGGCGGCTTGGTTTCATTCATGGAAGCCATGGCGAGGTATAATGATAATATTTCGTCTCAATTTGTGGAGTCTTGGACTAAAAGGAGAGTCACCATTAACGACATTTCCTTCCATGTAAACGAGGAAATGATCACCATGGCTACTAGTCTTTCTATAGACGGGTGGAAATGGTAGAGGGTCACTGATGAGACTAATATGAATAGGTTCTTCAAGAAGAATGAATAGCTGGTGAGATTTAGAGGTTGGGTTAGCCGTGAAAGTCTCTTGTCCCCATGGAATGAGGTATGCTTTGTGCTCATGAAATATTTAACCTTAGAGGGTAGGTTTAGTGTTTGCTATTACTATCATTTCCCATTGTTGAATGACTTTAGGCACCATGATGAAATTTCCACTCCATTTCATCTATTACATGACTTGAAAGCCACTGTGGCGGATGTTAAAAATATAAGAAAACAAGGGGAAAATTATACCATTTTACACCAAGGTCTCATTCTTCGGCTTTATAATTTTCACCTGGCCCTATCCCCACCCCGTTCTGTAGTTAATAATCAAGACCCACCTTGTCTGCCTAGCAATGGTGGGGGTTGTTTTGTAGCACCCATTCCTCAACCTTCCTACTCTTCCACACCCTCGAGAAACCCTAATGAGGATGCAATCCATAAAATGCAAAAGCTGAAATGGAAAAAACGAAAGAAATTGACCTCATTGATTTTGGGGATGCGAATGATGGGGGTAGAAGAGATTTAGGAGGTTGGCTAAGAGCAGGGCTCGGTTGAAGCAAAAAGCTTGCAAGAACTAGGAGTTGAGTGTGGAGACACAGTCGAAAGCCAACGAGATAAAAGGAAACAGCAAGAAAAGAACAGGGAAAGAAGAAGAAAAGGAGGGGATGAGAACTGAGGATATTAGCTCAGCATCAGAGGAAATCAAAAACAATAAGAAAAAGAAAAAGTTAGCCAAGATACTACCCATGTGTCTGCTAGTTTCAATATGAATACAGTGAATTTCACCTCTAAAGTTGCCCCTTCTCTGGTGAAACAAAAAGATAACTCGTCGATGATGGCTACTTCCCATGTGCGGGTGGAGAAAAATGATAAAAATATATAGTTTCTACTAATCTTGTGGTGATGTAGGTACAAGCAACAGAGGTTGTGAAAGGAATTGTGTTGGTTGCCACGAACTGTCCGGGCTGGTCAAGGGAATAAAATAGGAGATGGTGGCCCTCAATGACCAATTCAATGTTTTGGATGAGAGTTTCATGACTCTATCTAGTTTTTCTCTGAAGGTCACTCGTGCTGCTTCCACCACGCTTTAGTTATTACAACAGGAGAATGAGGACAGTCTTGGTGCAGTGGACTCTGCAAAGCTTTATGGGTTCCTAGCAGATTACTGTGCCAAAGTGTAGGCCTTGGCTTTTTTTTACTTGTTTCTGATGGACCTCTATTGCTCTTTTATTCCGGCTTTTTCTTTTCTTATTTGGTCGTTGGGACTTAAAGACTATTTATATATTTGGTTTAAACTTTTCAGTAGACATGCTAGTAGATGCTCAAGTAGAATAGTCTATATTTTTTGGAAGAACATTACGCAGTATGGTAGATACTCTGCTACTTATAGTCTGGATTTTATGCTATATATTGGCAATTTTGTGTTTGCTACTGGTAGATATGATAATCTGTATGTTAGAATCTGGTTTTGGTTTGTTGGGTTGGGTACTTTGTTTTTTGATATTAAGAGAAGGGTGGTTAAAGTGCAAGTAGCAACTTGTTATTAATGTGTTGTTGAATGGTTTATCCATGGTGATGTACTAAGGGTCAGCCCCATTGTTTTGGCTGCTTTTAATATAAAAAACAGGAGAGCCACAATGTGAATTGGACTTGATTTTGCTGGCCAAAATTATGGGAAGCCTAGGTTAGCCACAATGTGAATTGGACTTGATGTTGCTTGCCAAAATTATGGGAAGACAGGTTTAAAAAAACCTTAGGATTCAAGGGCCTCCCAAGCATACAAATGGACCAAGTCACACGATTTGCCAAATTTCATCCATGAAGTTCAAATTTCAGCGAATTTTTACCCTTTCCAAATTTCATCCGACTTTTATGATCTTTAATATAATATTGTTATTTATAATCATTTTATTTTATTTTGATATAATATTGAGTTATTTTGTATAATTATTTAGCAATGCCAAGCTATTTTGACAATTTTGTGGATATATTACTTATAAAGAAATAAATTTATACAAGTTCAATTTAATGTCCATTTTTTTCCAATTTTTACCCTTGCCAAATTTCATCCAAATTTTATGATCGCCGAACTCAAACTCGAATTCGAACCTTGTGACTTAGCAAATGGATATATAAGGTCCCAGATGGGGATGAGTGGTAGAAAATTTTAATTAGAAATTGGCACTTTCCTAAACAAAAAAGCTAAGTTATCGATGCTGATATGGGTGTGGGGTGCTGATGCGCGATTTTTTTGGGGGGGAAATTTTGGATGCTTTTGGGTGCATCCATATATATATCTGTATGTGTGTGTGTGTGTGTGTGTGTTTATTTAATTTTAAATATATATTTATGTATAAATATGCAAAAAAATGCAAGAAATATACAAAAATAAACCATTCTATAGCATGATACTTCACCATTGATAGTTCAAATTGAAATAAGAGAGCCAGCTGCAAACAAAATGAGAAGAATGAGCAATGAATGGCCTCGTTTAGGGCCGTTTTAGGGTTTAGGAGCAAAAATAGAATTAAAAATATCAATTAACACATGCTTTTAAAAGTCACTTCAGTGATTGGGCATTGAAAAAGTCACGGGTGCTCTCCAAATGCATCTGGATGTTGTTTGGGTGCTCTCTGTGTGCTTTTGGAAGCATCTTGAGCGCATCCACAAACTCTATGCCTACTTCCTAAGAGCACCGGTGCAGCATCCAAAAGCACCGGTGCATCCTAAGACACCAGCATCAGCACCCTGGGTTTTTGGGAGAGAATCGGTATCTCAGCCAAAAAGGGTAAACAATGGGGTCCAGTGCACATGCAAGATATTCTGTTTTGTCAATTTGAAGTCTGAGTGTTTGGCTCGACTATGTTTTCAACTTTTTGGAAGGGCTTGGACAAGCTTAGGCATCTGATTTTGAATGGAGCTGCACTTTCCAGGTCCCCTGCAGAGTGTACACAATAGAACTGTCTGGTGGCATGTTCCCCGAAATGGGAAACCTCTGTAATTTTCTCAAGGCTACTCTGCAAAGAACTGGGACTCAGTGGGGTTAAGATGATACAGGACAATATTCTGATTAATGGCAAGTTGAGGACGTGGAAGCAGATGATGAACGACTATGATATACCCCCGACACATAAGAAAACATATTTTGATCAAACTTCAACAACATATTTATAAATAATCGCATATGATAATAACTGGCTTGGGAAAGGGGTGCAGATGGCTTAAATGACTACTGGAACCTTGATGGTCTGATGCTAAGTGGTCCAATTTTCTTTACGGATCTGGCACATCAATATTAAACCAAAAAAAACTTTGTTTTTTATGGTTTTTACCGTTTATTTGCTTCTTGTTGATCATGTTTTATACATGTGATCTTTCTTCCAAAATCTGTGATATTTGTGCAGTGCCTGAAACTGTTGAACATCTTCAGTTTTACTGTAAATATGCAATCGCTATTTGTAAGAAACTGCTCCAGTTGGCCACTAAATTTTTACACTCCTGTCACCAACTCTACAAAGGAATTTTGTCAAACAATTTGCACTATCACTGATTGTTTACCATATTTTGATTTTGTCCATATGAGAATTTGTCATGGCGATAGAGTTCCAAAGTTTCATTCAGTAGTGTGTATATTGCAGGGTTTTTTTTGTGTATTTATCAAGTATAAAGTACATTCACATTCATATATATAAATTTCAAACAAGTATGGTCTGAACTGAAAGCAATTTGATGTTTGATTCTGCATTAAGAAAGAACATTTGGATTGCAGAAATAGATTACAATGCTAACATCGTATTTGCAGAAAACATTAAGCTTAGCATACACAGAATTGATTAGCATTATCTCCAAAAATTAGAAGTTCCACTGTATATACGAGTTACATAACCAGCAGCAATGGGAGCAAAATAAATCCAAACCATCAGGTTCTAAACTACAAGATTCCGCAACAACAGAGATAAATATGCCCACATTGCCTCAACACTTCAGCCAGGTAATTCTTTCTTGGCAATTAACAACCACTTCAAGGTAACAGCAGGACTGATATACAGCTCCAATTGGGTAGTGACTACCATCCAACAGCTCAGGGATAGCTTGTAGACTGTAATATAACTGGAACAGTCATCAACAAGGATAGTACAGCAACACTAGCCTCTGCTGTAGCTTTCTGTGCATGTGCGACAATAGGATATTACTAAAATAATGATTTTAATTTCCAAGACACCAAGAAAAACATGCAATTAGAATAGCAACACAGCTGCCTGAACATTTGACTCCACTCTTGAACTCCCAACACACCATGAAATCCTGTCGATGAGTTCCCTTCTACCACATAAGCCCTAGATTGCAGCAACAAGAACCCAGAATTCTTCTATTGCAATGATAGTATTGTAAACAGCACTTAGACTTTATTATGGTGCATTAAATAGCTCCCACTTAAGTACAGGGTAAACCATTACAGCTTGAAGTTTATGGAAGACTTAATTACACACAAGAATTACTTACATCCAGCAATGAGCAAAGAATAATATAATCACCAATTCTTTTTCATTATTAAATCAAAACATCAAGGTTGCATGGGTACTCGTACCCACACCCCTGGTACTTGTACTCATGTACCCAAGTACCAGATACATGTATCCAAGTCCGGGTACTCGGTGGAGAGCAACATAGCTAAGGACCTTGATTAAGATTTCTGATTTTTTTTACAGTTTTTTTGTTTGCATATCAGCTTGTTTATCAAGCTTAATTCAATACCTAATCAGTTTGAAACTTTGATACAATATTGATTAACAATAAACTTTATCACTGTTCAAGCCAGAATTTTATCATTTGCAATATGTCATTGTCATATGATTTATGATCTTCTTGTTCATGTTTAAAGTCTGTCTTCTCTGTTATGCATCTAATCATTTATCATATATTATCAAAAGTAATATGAAAATGCATTATCCTAAGTAAACATAAGGAAAGTGTAAATAGTAAATACTTATTTACACCAACGCAAACATATAGCAAATCTGAAACTGAAAACATTACATTTGCAAACTTTATCACTGTTCACGTTTTGAAAAACCATTGTCATGACTCGTACTTTCAGATTTTCTATAAATATAAAAGTATAATTATAAATAAAGTTTGACATACCCAAGTACTCCCATCCCCTACTGTGTAAAATAGTTGTCTCATACTTGTAGCAATACCCTAAGTACTCCAAGCACCCCCATCCCCGTGTAACCTTGTAGTTCATAAGATCATAAAAGTAAAATATTTAATTATTTTATATTATATCTCAAAGAAAATTATAAGGGTGATATTATTATAAAAACTCTTGATGAAGTGAATTTAAGTGAAAGTTTAATAAAGCCGCTTAATTATTATTTCTTTAAAAATGAAATTAAATCAAAAGAGAGGGGAAATCAGAAGACACGAGAAGAGAAAAATCAAGAGGCAAAGCAGAGGAAAAGCCAAGAGTCTCTACAACGGGTGATAAAGGAACAATGAGAAATTCATTCAAGATATGCTTGGGGTTTTTTCTAATTTCTCTTGGAGGGCTTGATAGCTAATAGCTTTCAGTGTAGAAACTTGAGGATGGAAAAGGTTAGGATTTGTTGGGATTGGATGGAAATCTGATTTCGATTGGAGGTATCACTCAAATATCTCACATTGTAGTACACATTATTACAAATTTATAAAATCTCTATTGAAGACAAATTTGCAGTCCTTGGAATTTATTGCTTATTTCTGGTGAATTGGCTCATTATCAAGTACTTGTCTGTGTTTCCGATACAGTCAATGCTTTGCAAGGTTGCACGGGGACGGGGGTACTTAGGGTACGGCTATTTTTCGAAATAGGGGACAGGGGTACTTGGGTATGCCAAACTTTATTTTTAATTATACTTTTATATTTATAGAAAATCTGAAATTATAAGTCATTACAATGGTTTTTCAAAACAAGAACAGTGATAAAGTTTATTGTTAATCAATATTGTATCGAAGTTTCAAACTAATTAGGTATTGAATTAAGCTTGATAAGCAAACAAAAAACCGAAAAAAATACTAAGAAATCTTTGTCAAGCTCCTTAGCTATGATACTCTTTCCGACTACCCGGTAGTTGGGATACGTGTACCCGGTACTTGGGTGTTTGTGTGCGTGTACCAAGGGTGTCGGTATGAGTACCCATGCAACCTTGTTAAATATCATTGAGAAAAGAATGAGAGTTTCTATGGAATGGTGGTAGTGAGGAGGACAAACCCCCCCTACTTACATGGGATAAAATTTGTAAGCCAAAGAACCAGGGGGTATTGGGATCAAGAAATGGAGTTGCATGAATGATGCTTTAGGGGCTAAAATTGTTTGGATGATGTATGCTAATCATGAGGTACTTTCAGTTAAGGTTCTTTGTCCTAAGTACTTGGACTCTTAGGTGGACAACTTAATCTTAACCATTTGGGATCCTCCCAGGAACTCTGCTATTTGGAATTTCATTCTAGATTAAAGACCATTGATAATTAACCACTTAACCTGGCAGATTGGCAATGGATGGAAGGCACACTTTTGGACTAATTCATGGGGTGGCTACCCCACACTTGGTCTTGACCACAATTAGAGGGTTGCTCTAGGAACTGTTTAAAACTATGTTACCCCAAATTTTCGAGATGAGGGGACGTGGGGACGGGGAAACAAGTTTCCGGGACGGATTTTTTTTCTCAGAGCAGGGGTCGGCAGTGGGAACAACTATATAAAAAGTAGGGAAAATTTAAAATATACAGGGAAATTTTAAATATTCATATAAAAACATGGATAACGCATGCTTATATAAATTATAGAACCTTACATATGATGTTTGTGTTAAATAATTTAACTTTAGAGTTCACATGAGAGTGGAAATCAAAGAAATTATCGAAACTGAAACATTAATTTTATGGGACAGCCAAGGGAAAGGTTTCCAGAAGTTTCCGAGTTTCCGGGACAGGGGGACGTGGGGACGGGGTCAATTTTTGCCGGAAATGCGTCCCCGGGTAACATAGGTTTAAAACAACAGTGGGGTTCTAAAGTGTCTGATTATATGGAGAGGGTTAAGATTCCCTATGGAGAAGGTGGAGATGGAAAAGTTTAGAGTGTGTTGATTCGAACGTACAATACAAGATGGCCTTGCAATAAATTTTTGAAAAAATGAAGCTATTGAAAATGAGGAATGAGGACTAACTGATCCAGTGTGCAGCAAAGAGTGGTTGTTACTTGGTCAAGATTGGTTATCAGATTTTAACGAAAGAGGTGTTGGGTGACTGGCCTGTTGATTTATTCTGGGGGAAAGATTGCCTTCCAAAGGCAGTGTCCTTTGCTTGGCTTACTACAAAAGGGAGAATTCTTACTGATTGTAAGTGTAACTTAAACTTGTGATCAGACTGGTGCAGTTTTTGCAATTTTCAGTTTCGAGAATTACTAATTTTTATTTGACTTGCAGATAAAGATCACATTATTCTAGAATGGATCAGAATTGCAACTGCAATGAAGACTGTGTGTTAAAACTGAATATTAGTTTTGCTTCCAAGACTGAAGTCGCCAATCTGTATGAGAGAATATATTTATTGATTTCAATAAATCTATTGGTTTGATTGATTCAAAATAAGTACTGATCCAAAAGGAACAAAGCCAATAGTCATGTCATAAGACGACATTTCTAATGTCCACCCATGACATGACTGTTGGTATAAACTGTAGTTAACATAACTAAATTAGTTAACCAAAACATGATCAAGAAAAAACGCCGATCAGTATAGACATGGATAGATCATCTTGCGCGATTCTATTATGTCTTAATGAAATGCATTCGATCATTTCCAGATCGATATTATGCAAGCTACCATTACTCGATCATCAAGAGAAAATTCTGCATGCTTAGTTTGATATTAATAGTTTTGATAATTGCATGTGTGAATTCAAGGCATGATAATTCTTGTATCTGACCGAAGCTATAATATATCAACACTACCTCTTAGCTAGGGAAGATAACTAAGTGTAAATCAATTTAGATATCACCAAACTCATGATATCAAGGAGTATAGAGAACATCAAGTCACATGACATTCTTATATCCCGGTTATGGTATGCGCACTGACATCACGTCTCATGATGTCTACCATAACATATCATGGCATGTCCACAAATATTACGTCACATAATATCCACCATGATTATCTCATAAGGCATATAATGATAAAACGGATTCACGTCTCATGATATCTATCAAAATGTCCAAGAGATGCTAACTATCATGACACATATACAAATATCAAGTCACGTGATATTCATCGTGATAGTGAACATTGTAAAGTCGTCACCTTACAATGTGACAAGTGTACGTTATTAGAAAGACCGTCACTTTTTAAAAATGTACACAGGAAGGCCCATAAAGTCATAGTCACACATATGACAAAAAAAAAGAGTTTACACATTAAACATCTTTAAGTATATATATATTAGTTCAAAAAAAAAAAAATTGAGACTTAGTCTAAATAACTTACATTTCAACCATACCAAGTTTCTTTCTGGAGTGTTCATTTTTAATCTTCAAGAGAGGCTTGGTGAGAATGCATGTTGTTTGATCACTTGTATTAATATACTCCAATTGAATTGCATTCCTTTCTACCATATCACTCACATAGTGGTAAGGAATCTATATATGCTTAGATCAATCATGGAACACTAAATTCGCTGATAGCTTAATACAACTTTGATTGTCAAATTGGATAGTAGTAGGTTTGAGGCTCACCAAATAGTTCCACAATCAACTTTCGAAGCCATATTGCTTCTCTGGTTCTCATAGAGTCTACGATGTATATGTCTTTTGTAGAACTTTGTGCTATTGAAGACCATTTTCTGTTTATACAAGAAATCATGGCTGATCCCAAACTGAAGCAACATCCTGACATGCTTTTCTAATCAGTTACACTTCAGTCCAATCTGAATCAAAGTATCCATGTAGATCTAGATCAACTTTCCTATATTTGAGAGCATATCCAATAGTACCCTATAGGTATCTCAATATATGTTTTGCAGCAATGAGGTGTATCTCCCATGGTTCACACATAAATTGACTCAAAAGATTCACAACATAGTAGATGTCAGATCAAGTGCTAACCAAGTATATCAGTGATTCGATAATCTGTCTATAAAGAGTAGGATCTGCAAATGTGGATTTCTTCAATTTTGCAGGTGTTGCCCGCGGGGCCTTTCCGCAGCTTTTTTTTTTTTTTTACAAATTTTTTTTTTCTTTTTTTTTCTTTTCAATTCCTCAAAGAACAGGTACCTGGGGCATCTTTGGATGCTGCCGCCGCCAGAGAGTGTTGTACTGATGACAAGGAAAGATTCAACGACGGCGAGAACTTCCTTACACGATATGGTTTCAACTTGGATCCGTTAACTGGCTGAGCTATCTCCTGTCCGTCCAAGGTTGCCAATTTCATTGCCCCAGTGTCGCCAATTTTTCGGATCTGATATGGTCCAACCCATCGCACTTTGAATTTGCCCGGCTTGATTTCATTACGGCCGTCATACTTCAGTACTAACTGTCCCGGCTGAAATTTGCTACGTTTCAGATGCTTATCATGCCAGAGTTTCCGTCTGTTCTGCGCCACTTCTGTTGCCCACTGTGCCAACAACCGTTTCTCCTCCAGTTTATTCAAATTATTCAATCGCTCTTGTAGGCTTCCATCATCATCCAGTTTGTTTTCCAACGCTATTCGGAGACTTGGAATCACGAATTCTGCGGGGACCACTGCTTCCTGTCCAAACATTAACTGGAATGGTGTGTGTCTGGTCGTCACTTTGTATGCCGTGCGGTACGGCCAGAGGGCAGCAGGTAAGTTCTCTTCCCAATCCGCACCTTCCACCGCGCAGGATTTGTAGATGATGGATACTAGAATTTTATTGGTGGCCTCTGCCTGCCCGTTTGCTCTTGGATAGTATGGAGTCGACAATGAATGATAAATCTTGAACTGAGTGGTGAGCAGTCGAATAACATGATTAACAAAATGACCTCCCCTATCACTTGTTAATTGTAATGGGATTCCATACCTTGTGATGATCTGTTCATAAATAAATTTCGCGGTAATGACGGCCAAGTTATCTGGTAGCGCACGGGCCTCCACCCACTTGGTTAGGTACTCCGTTGAAAACAATGATGTAGCGACACCGTCGAGTCTTGCTCACCCTCAGTGGTCCAATGAAATCTAGTCCCCATCGCTCAAAAAGTTCATGTGCATGAGAGGGTTGAAGTGGCATGAAATCTCTCTTCAGCGGCTTCCCAGTCCGTTGGCAAGTGTCACATCCGACGACCCATTCCCGTGCATCATTGTACACCATCGGCCACCAGAGTCCTGCGAGCAATATCTTCTGTGCAGTGGTGTCAGGCCCCATGTGTCCTCCTGCGGGACCCTCATGTGCTTCTTTTAAAACCTGCGGTATCTCTTCTTCCAACACACACCGTCGAAGAATATGATCCGGCCCCATTTTGTAGAGCAACCCATTGATTAATTGAAATGTACGACTCCTGATTATCAACTTGCGCCTATCATTTGGTGACATCCCAGTGGGAAACTGTCCTGTTGAGAGGTATTCACCAATATTCCTGTACCACTCCGGCAGCACCCCAATCTGAAACAGCTGTGCGTCAGGGAAGTCGTCATTTACACCATCCGCTGGTTCCCCTGTTTTGATCCGTGACAGGTGGTCGGCACTGATGTGTTTCTTTCCTGGCCGGACAATGATTTTGAAAGTAAATTCCTGCAACAGTAGCAACCATCGGCTGATCCTCCCTTGGATGACGGGTTTGTTAATCATGTACAACAGGGCCTGGTGATCAACATAAAACACAAACGGTGTAGCAAGCAAATAATGGCAGAATTTTTGTACAGCATAAACCATTCCCAAAGCTTCTCTTTCAGTCGTGCTGTAGTTCTGCTCGGCCTTTGATAGCAATCGGCTGGCAAAGTATATTGGATGATCCAATCTGTGATTACTAGTCTGTGCCAGGGTTGCGCCGATCGCATAATTGGAGGCATCCACATGAACATGAAATTCTTTATTCCAATCCGGATATGCCAGGATGGGTGCCGTAGCCAGTCGTACCTTTAGGCCTTCAAATGCCTCATCCTGCTCTTTCTCCCATCGAAATGCTTCTTCCTTGCACGTTAGCTTATCTAACAGCTGGGACACCTTGGCAAAATTTTTAATAAATCTCCGATAATACCCTATATGTCCGAGAAAAGATTTTACCTCCGTGACATTAGTAGATGGCTGCATTTCTAGAATGACTCTCACCTTGTCGGGATCCGTTTTTAATCCTTCCTTACAGACAATGTGTCCGAGCAGTCTGCCGTGTGGAACCATGAATCGACACTTCTTGGGGTTCAATGCTAGTCGGGCCCTGCGACATCTCTCCATACACTCACCAAGTGCTGCTAGGTGTCCGTCTTCTATGCTAAATATTGACCAATCATCCAAGAAGGCCTTGAAATTTCCCATAGACATCTTGTCAAAGATATGCAGTATAATCCGCTGGAATGTGGCCGGTGCATTACACAACCCAAAAGGCATCCGATTGTACGCGTAGACCCCATCTTCAACAACAAACGTCGTCTTCAACTTATCTTCCTCCTCTATAGAGATCTGATTATATCCGGAGAACCCGTTCATAAAAGAGTAGATTTCATGTCCCACTACCTCCTCCAGAATGCTATCTGTAAATGGAATTGGAAAAGGATCTTTGATTGTTACTGCATTCAGGCATCTGAAATCAACGCATATCCGGATCTGAATAGTATCCTTCTTTAAGGAAATGACTATTGGTGACACCCATTCGCTGGTCTGTACTTTGAAGATAATGCCAGCGTCTAGCATCCGGTTGATTTCCTCCGTAACGCGTGCGGCATAGTTCTTATTCATCCTGTAGGGTCGCTTCCGTACAGGTACAGCTCCGTCCACCAGCGGAATGCGGTGCACACACAATTCCGGCGGTACTCCTTTGAGGTCCTTGTATGTCCATGCAAACACATCCTTGTAGTCCTTAAATATCTTGAATGCCGCAGCCTTCAGTACTGGATCCCAATTATCTCCGACTAGTATGTTCTTCGGCTCTGCCTCGTCCCCCAAATTCATTGTTTGCAGTGGAGCTTCGTTGTACTTAATTGTCTGACCTTTACTGAATGCATGGGCGGGTGTAACATCCAACGGTGCCTCCCCCTCCTTTACTTCAGTAAACTCTTTTGGATATTCGTTCTCAATTGACAGAACATTACAGCTGTGGAATAATTCATAGTCCCCCATTTGCCAGTGATAGAGACCGTTGACGGAATCCAAGTCGTCATCCGTTGTTCCTCCGTCCAATCGGAGGACACCCTCCTGATCCGGTTCCATCCGTCGTCTACCTTCATCGTCCTCTCCGTCAGAATCTGATGACAAAGCCTCTTCCCCTACCATTTGGATATGCAGATCAATGACGAATCGGCGGCCTTTACTTTCCAGGAATAAAATGTTCTTCTTCCAATTGTGTCGAGCTCTTGCTTTGATAAGCCACCTGCGGCCCAAGATGGCATCATATCCTTTCCTTTTCAATGGAATCACCACAAAATCCATGAGGAACGGCTGGTTGCCAATGGTTACCGGCTGTGCCATGAGGATACCTAGTGGTTTAATTCCATGTTGATCGGCGGTTAGTAGCTGAAACCTTGGAGGCCACAATGTCAGCTGTCCAAGTTTCCTCCAAGTTTCTTCTAGCAATACATTTACGCCGGACCCTCCGTCCACTATGGTGTCTGTGAGAACATGTCCAAGTATCCCCATCTCGACAACTGCAGGGTGTCGTCCGGATGTCAGCGCCAACAACATCTGATCTTCTCCTCCGGCAACAACTTCCTTTTCTTTCCGTCGACTCGATTCTCCCGGTAACTTTCCCTTCTGCAGGCTCGATTCCCCTGCCATATTTGAGAGAGTAGAATGAAGTTGGGGCATGGTGAGAAGCAAATCACTTACCTTTACTTGCACCTCCGTTTGCAAAATTTGTCGTACTATGTTTTGTTCTGCGGAATTTCTTACTGAAGTGGCGGTGGTGTCCGGAGGAGTTACTGCTTGAGATACTTTTCCAACCTCCGCCCGTGCTGCCGCAAATTTCTCCTTTTCTTTGGCGGGGTCCGGATATTCTTTTGCTTGTTGCCGCGTAATTGCCAGAACTTCTTCCTCCTTGGCTTCAACAGTGATCAAGTTCACTCCGGATTTTGGACATTTAGAGTCATCGTGATCGCCGGGTCCGCACCATTGGCACAATAGTTGAGGTGTATTTGCTGTTGGACATTCCCGCGCAAAATGTCCCCACAAGTTACATGCTCTGCACTGAATAATTGGTCGTCCGCTTGCATCATACTGAATCCGGCTTCTGGTATTATTATTGTTGTTATTTTGTCCACGCCGATTATTCCTATAGCCTCCAGATGTAGCACCGACGGCATTCGTGTTTCCATTACTACCTGACGGGGAGGCCTCCTATGTGAGAAGCACCTACGAAGATCCTCTTGTTTTCATGTTAAAGGGGCAGTCCTTTGTCGAATGTCCCATGATCTGACAAATGTCACAGAATTGGTTCTTCGGACACGATCCTTTAGTATGACCGTCGGTCTTACATTCCGTGCACCACAATTCATTACCTTTTGGCTCTTTTTGCATATTTTTAAACTCCATCATTCGAACCATATCCTTCTGTAAGGCACGAACCTTTTTGTTACTACCTTCGTCGTCGCTGCTATCATCCTCAGCAGATTCATCATCATCAGAGTCAGAGGAGTTGGTTTTCTTCTTCTTTGTCTTCTGCGCACTTTCAAGGTCGAGTGCTCTGTTGTAAGCATCGGCATATGATGACGGTGGCACAATTTTCATTTTCCTCCGCAATTTCAAGCGTAGGCCGTCCACAAACCACCTTTTCTGCAATCCATCCGCTGGCTTGCTTTCCATTTTGTTTATTAAGTCTTTCAATCTCCTGGCGTAGACACGAACAGTTTTGTGCTTCCCTTGCTTGGTATTGAAAATTTCCGCTACAATTTCATTATCATCCCGCAAGAGTTTAAATTCCGCCAAGAACTCCTTTTTAATGTTATCCCGTGTATCCAGCTTCTGCAGATCCATATCCGAAAACCAATCAATCGCGACACCCCGTAGGGTTGCCGAAAATTGCCTGGCCCATTCGTCAGCATCTGTGATTCCATTTGCCTGCCAGATCGTCTCACATGTCTTACAATGTCAGAGGGGGTCGACTGTACCATCGCCTTCAAATTTCGGCAGCTTTTCTTTGGGTCCCGCCATAACTCTGGAGGTCTGCACTCCTACACTGGTCGGCACTCCCACACCGGCAATCTGAACTCCCACACCGACAGTCTGTACTCCCACACCGGCGGACTGGTCTCCCACACCGGAGGTGTCGACAGCTGCAAACCTTGGTGAAGACGAAGGATCCTCCGAAATTGTTTCCCGCGGAAGTCTATCCTGGACGAAGAGGTCACTCCACGCTCGTGCTCCATTGGCACTGTGAGCCGTGCGAGTTGATGCTCTCCCATCTGAATTTTCTTCCCTCGACGAACACAAATTCAAGAACTCCTCCCGTGCTTCTTCCACCAATTCCACCCGCTACCGAGTCTCCTCCAACAATTCCTCCGCACTTCGGTTTCCGTCGGCAATCCTCTGAAATCTTCGTCAGCGTTCGGCTTGCTGTGCTAGAATTAAATTCTCTTGCGTAATACGGATTCCATCTTTTCCCTTCGCCTTATTTCGATCCTTGTTAAGCTGATTTGGCATTAATCTTCATTCCTCCCACCTTCCAGATTCATAAGGCAACGACGCCAAATGTTTACCGTACAGGTAAAGAAATCAACACATACAGATAATAATAGCAGAATAGCAGAATAATATTCGCAATAGTAGATGAATGATGATTTACAATGATCCCGGACGGAATATAAATACTACCACCGAACTTTCTCGAAGGAGTCCGTCGGCCACCATTATTCTATCCGCTACAAACTATTTACCGCCGGACCGTCGGCTACAAAAACACTGCCAGAGCCATCCAGTCGGCTAACATCTATTAGGGATAACTTTTTTCTATCAAGTTTGTATCCAACAGTTGACAGCTGATCCCTTAGCTCAGTTATTCTCATGAAGAATGCATTGATTGATTCTCCTTTGTTCATGCTTATGTGATTCAGTTGCCTTTTTAGCGCAAGAGTTCTGCCAGTGTTATTTATTTCAATGTGCTCTCAAGTGATTTGAACATAAAGTACGCAGTCTCCTATTTTACCAATATAGGTACTATGTGATCCCAAACTACATATACTATTAGTTTTATGCCCTTTTCATTATCCTCAATCCATTTAGAATTTTCTGGTTCATTTTCAGGTTTTGTATTCTTCTTTTTCACAAGTTGGTCTAACTTATTTTCTTTTAATATCATTGTTATCTTTAATTTCCAAGAGGTGAAATTGTTTCCACCCTCAAGGCGATCCTCAAATCTGATCATGTTTGACATTTTGAAGGATCAAATGTAACTGCAAATGTCAAGGTGAGTAATCTGATTTCTCAAGTTTAAGTTTTGATCTTCCTTAAACTGGCTCTAATACCATATAAATGTATATTAAAATTATGATCAGACTGGTGTAGTTTTCGCAGTTTTCAGTTTGGAGAATTACTAATTCTTATCTGACTTGCAGATAAAGATCAGATTATTCTAGAATGGATCAGAATTGCAACTGCAATGAAGACTGTGCGTCAAAACTGGATATTAGTTTTGCTTTGAAGTCTTAAGTCACCGATCTGTATGACAGAATATATTTATTGATCTCAATATATCTATTGGTTTGAGAGATTAGATATAACTATTGATCCAAAAGGCACAAAACCAATAAGTAATGTCATAAGAGGACATTTATCATGTCTGCTCATGACATGACTGTTGGTATAAACAGTAGTTAACATACTACAAACTAAATCAGTTAACCAAAACCTGATCAAAAAAATCGCCAATCAGTATAGACATGGATAGACTATCTTGCTTAATTCTATTATGTCTTAATGAAATGCATTCAATCATTTCCTGGTCGATATTATGCAGGATACCATTACTCGATCATCAGGAGAAAACATAAACTGAAAGTACACATATCTGCATATTTAGTTTGATATTAATAGTTTTGATAGGCATTTCTCATGTCTGCTCATGACATGACCGTTGGTGTAAACAGTAGTTAACATAATACAAACTAAATCAGTTAACCAAAACCTGATCAAGACAAATTGCCAATCAGTATAGACATGGATAGACTATCTTGCTTAGTTCTATTAAGTCTCAATGAAATGCATTCAATCATTTCCTGGTTGATATTATGCAGGATACCATTACTCAATCATCAGGAGAAAATATAAACTGAAAGCACACTTTTCTGCATACTTAGTTTGATATTAATAGTTTTGATAGACATTTCTCATGTCTGCTCATGACATGACTGTTGGTGTAAACAGTAGCTAACATAATACAAACTAAATCAGTTATCCAAAACCTGATCAAGACAAATCGTCAATCAGTATAGACATGGATAGACTATCTTGCTTAATTCTATTATGTCTTAATGAAATGCATTCAATCATTTCCTGGTCAATATTGTGCAGGATACCATTACTCAATAATCAGGAGAAAATATAAACTGAAAGTACACATTTCTGCATACTTAGTTTGATATTAATAGTTTTGATAGTTGCATGCGTGAATTCAAGGCATGGTAATTCTTGTATCTAACCGAAGCTATAATATATCACCACTGATTATGGGCAACAAAGATTTGGTGCTCATGGTCCTTCAAGGTGCAGTATGTGCAAAGAGTGTGAGGATGCTAATCACCTGTTACTCAACTGTAAAGTGGCCTTGGCTGCATGGGCTATGGTTCAAGGGAAACTGGGATGGCATGATCCATTGCCAAGAACCTTGAAAGGTGTTTTCTTCTGCTTGAAACACAAAGTGCCCAGCTCAGTGTTTTCTTGCATTTGGAGAATTTGCCCTTCAATCATCATATGGGAGCTCTGGAAAGAACAAAACAGACGCATCTTCCAAGATAAGGAAGAATCTTTAAAGGATTCTCTTAAAGATTGATCATGCGATTGAAGAAACTGTTGATGTCGCTACTATGGACACTCCAACCGATGTGCCTTTTTCCAATGAAGACAGACTTTGGCAATCAGCATGCCCAAGCTTGAAGCATAGGATTAGCCAATTTGAGGTTACTGGTATGAAGAAGTTGGGCAGATCTAAGGTGAAGTGGCTTAATCCTTCCCCATGATGGGTTAAAGCTAATTTTAATGGGCTTCGGTGAGGAATGGTGGCAAGTTGGTATAGGATTCATCTACAAAGATCACAAGGGGTATCCTTTGGTCCTAGGGGCTATGCGACTACCTAATGGATCAATTAATGCAGCTGAAGGAATGGTGGCCTTGACAGCGCTCAGAGTTGGTAGAGTGCTAGGCCTTTCGAATATTCATTTTGGGAGGGTGGGGAGAGGGGGGGTTGGGGAGCTATGATCATTACTAATGCTATTGAAAATGAAAAATCTATGCTTGCCATTTGCAACCTATGGTTTTTGTTGTTAAGGAATTCCTTTCCCATCTAGACAACTTTAAAATTTTGCATATCTATGAGGAAGGTAACATTGAGGTGGATAAACTCTCCAAATGGGCACTTTCTTTCGAGCAGGAAGGTGAATTGGAATTTGAAGATTTTATGACCAACGGTCCTTGCAGTTTTATTATAAGTTGAGATATGACAGCTTTTTTGGTAAGGTGGTGTAGTTGTGTTATTGAAAGGGTAGTTGACTTGACAATATGACATCATCACTAGTTTAGGTGGCAGTATCAATTAGAGGCAATCTTTTCATGCTTGCATAGATCATTTTTAGCAGTGGCGGCAGCTCCTTGCAACCCTCTCGAGGGTGATAGAGTGAGGAATGTCTTTCACCGCACGAAGGATGTAGGTGAATTTACATCTCATGTCACTTAAGTTACAAGCAAAGGACACAATCATTTTGTGACTCCTCTTTCTATTTATGGATCAGTTCTTTCCATATAAGTTTCATAAGAAGTTCGGTGGTGAGAGGAAATAGACACCAATTTCTTTATAACGACTAAGTTGCAGCAAAAAGCTCTCCTAGAGCCTGTTTCAAAGAGGAGAATGATGAGCCTCTTGATTAAAACGAGGAGAATGGTGGAAGCGGTCCTCAAGGTGTTGGGAAGTAAGTTTCAAATTCACTAGAGGTGGAAGCTCAATATAGATATAGTTTTCATAGTGTTGATGTGGGGTTTGCAGTTGGAGGATGAAGAGGACATTGTGAAATGGGTAATGACCTCTCTTTTTTATCAAGAGCATCTATTGGGAATAGACTTGTAATGACCCTCCTCAAATCTGCTCTCAAAAAATGCTGATGAAAGCTCAAGGAATTTCATCAAACAATTCACATGCAAGGGACGTATGACTGATATAGTATTTCAGCTGGCTTTAAATGACTCTTTTTCAATTTGCATCAATGAGAATCTTGTGCTAGAAGACTCCAAATGCACTACAGAATGGCCTAACATGAGTGTGCTATTAATTTTGACAATATTCAGTGCATATATATGATCTAAGCATGAGAAATGAACACCTACAGCCAACTGGCATTTTTACAAATAGTTGGTGTGCAAACTAACTAGCTGATAAATAATGATATTGAATTGCTTAAATGACAGCAGCAACTATTATCTTCTTAATTTGCAATGAAATTTCTAATACAATGCTCATGAAATATGGCCAAGACTTTTGGCATTTACATGGATTACAAAATGATAATGCTGGTATAATGCACACTTACAGCTGAAACTTATAACACCCTAAAAAACAATACTAACAAAGGAACCTGGTTGTAGATGGTTGTAATAATTTCCTTCAATGCTGTCCCTTTTGCTTTTCTTTTCCGATTTGCTTTTTTGATTGCTTTTTCGGATCCGCTTTTTGAATTGCTTTTACGGATTGCTTTTTCAGCCTGCTTTTTCGGTTTTGCTTTTTCGGACTGCTTTTTTGTATCTGCTTTTTCGGACTGCTACCATGTTGAATCTCAAGACCATATCTTTCAATGGCGTCAAGATTTCCAGCTTGAAGGGATTTCGTCCTTCAAACTATTGAGACATAATCTCCAGAAAATTTTCCAATTTCTTTGATATTTCCAAACATACTTAAAAGAAGCTCTTCCATTTCTTTTATAGTGTTCTCACAAGGGCTCCATCCTTTGTTTTCTCAATGTGGGATAAAACATAACTCCCTTTATGTAACTTATGTCTCCAATGTCTTATAAAATAAAGGAGACTCTTTTAATTTAAATATTTCCCACAAACTATAGTCTATGCATTAATAAAGTTAAATATTTAAATTTAACTTTATAAAATAGCTTTATCAATGCATAACAAATCTTATTAGTGATAAACAAGTCTTCTTGTCGATTTTAAACAATTACCATCGACATACCGTTGCCACTGGATGTCCGCCCATGCCCAAGATGACTTACTATAAATAGTAAGTATGCCCAAAGTTGCCTCAAAACCCCTCAAAAAGACCTGCAACTGAAACTATCTAGGCCAAATGGCCTCTAAGTCCCCTTAATGTCCTAGTTAGCCTACGGGACCGTGGGGAAATAGGCTAACGACAACATCATGATATGAATGCTAAAAAGGGGACATTACAGTCCGCCCTTCCCAAAATTGCTTGTCCCCAAGCAATGGTCGAACAACAACCCAATCAATCCACCTAGATCCCAAATGTAGTCATGAACTATACTGTTGTCAGTCAACATAGGCTCCTGCAACAACCTCTGAAAATTAACCAAGAGGAATCCATAATCAAATTGGCGAATACAACTCACCCAAACTCCAAAGCCAAGAACCCATGAGAAACAAGCTCTCGAAATATCAAAACCCAAGTAGAGTAGATAACCCAAACTGCCAACATAGTAAATACCATCAACACATCCCACTAGCCTATGTGGAATGTACAATACAATTCTGCAACAACGATGAATACTCCCGCATGAAACTACACCAAATACAGAGAATCCACACACTGCACACCTACTGCAATTATCACAACTCTGCAGATCACCGGTCACTGTCTCATAACCATAACACCCATGCACTGCTGATAGTGAATAGTCATTACACGGTAGATAGCAAAAACAAGAGCCCAGACCAAACCTGTCTGCCATCAACTCCTCAACACATGGATCAAAAGCAAACCGATGAACATATCCTACAGTATAATGCCGATAAAAAGAACCAATCCCAGTCAAAGACTCATCCTGCAAACGCGATACAACCAACTGTGACTGATCATCAGCTAAGTCAGAGGATGATATAGCCAAGAGTGCAGAATCAACAACAACATCACTAGTCTTTGTGCCCTCCAAGTCAAACATATCACAATGCTCAGCTGCAGCGCCCAACTCAGTTGAACCTGCCTCTAGTGGAAACGGACCAAATATGCCAATACTAGTGTTGTGGACAGATATATTCTCATCTCCACTACCTCTATCAACCTCGACCATGGATATCCGCGGATCACCAGACACCACAACTTGTGACTGTACAGAATCTGGTAAAGACTGCAGTCGCTCTAACTCCATGGTCACCTTAGCCAAATGAAACTGTGACTCCTCAAAAGCCAACTGTGTACTCTCAAGAATCTCAGAAGTCACCTCGAGCTGCTGAGTAAGCTCACTCACCTCATCTTCCTTGGCCAATAATGCTTTGTATGCTGTACTCCCCCACTCCATAAGATAATCTCTGTCGGCTACCAACTGCATATAATTCTGTCCCAGAATCTGAATAGCCTCCCATAAAAAGTGGATCTCTGTCAAGGAAAGATAACTGCCTCCCCGCTCATCACTAGTAGGAGAACCCCATCCATAAACTGCTAACAACTGACGAGCAGCGTCGAAATGCTGGCAAGCGATAGCAATGTCTCGCTCACTAACTCTCAACTGACTAGACACATGATGGCACTGGCTAGACTGTCTCCTACAAACATCCTCTGGCGCACTGTCTAAAGGAGTATCCTCAAAGTCACTGGTCTCTAGAGTATTACCATCCATATCCTGCGAATCAACTCCAAAGCTCATATCAACATACGAAGTATCAAAGTCTGTAGCACTACTGTCCAACTCCTCTGTACCAAAAGAAACTGTCAAGGAAACTAAGTCTTCAAAACTGCCCACTGCATCCTCCTGGATGTCATCAATGCCAATATGATCCTGGGACTCATCTGTACATACTGCCAAATATGAAAGATCATCAACACATTCCAACAAGAATGGTCGATTGGATATATGAACAAAGCCCATCACCGGTGTATAAAAACTAATACTAACATCGGACAAGCTGCTGGCACAAGAAAAGACAACACCGTGCAATCTGCTAATCAAATCCATGATAGCACCCAAACAATCACTGCTACCAAAAAGTGTTAAAGATCTCTAGTCAACTGAATCCCAAACGCTAATATAACAATCTCGAGTCCATATCCGTAAACTAGAATCAGTTGGTAACTCAAGCAAACTCCTCACCTAAGTAATTTGACCAATACCAACTAACTCCACATACCTGTCTAACATTGTCCTTGTATCCTAGATGTGAATGCAAGATGAACCCACAACATTATCAACGACCCCATATGATTTACGTGCTGCAAAAAGCTGAGTATCAGGAGTGCAAGATGAAACTAAACTCAACTCCATGCCATGCTTATCCCCATGTCTCTCCCAGTCCTGTAATGCCAATGGAGTATTCACCAAAGAAGCTCGAGTGTCCTCAAGCTCACGAGAAAGCTGTCAACTTCCTCCTCCTTCCTCCTCAAGGCATCTAAATAGTCTCCAACAAAGCTAAGAAGATGGTCACGATCTGATAAAAGATGTAAATAACTCAACTTCATCGTTCCCATTCCTTCCCTAATCGCCTGTAAGTCAACACAAGAACCTGTTGTGACTCCTTTTTGTCTCTCCTGCAGTTGAATCATCCAAATGTGATTTTCAATCAATCCATGCACCCTATCATGATGAGATAAAGCCGCGACAATATCCTTGTCCCTTGTCTTCAGCTGGCTTGCCAAACCAAGTGAAGAGCTACTAGCCTCTATCTCATGTGAAGAAGCATCCAACTGTGCCTGATACTCATTTTCTGCAAAGTCCTGAATGCTCACTTTTTGATCAACTGTACTATCCTCAAACATGACAGTATCCTCAACTGCTGTAACTTCATCCAACCCAATTGTACTATAATCAATATCAGTGTAAATTACGCAATCCGGTGTGCTTGTGATATCACCTTCTAATGCAACTGGCTCAACCTGCACAACATCCGTAACCCCTTCTGCCTATGAAGATGATGCAGATAAACCATTACCTGAAAATGTGCTAATGTCTCCCTGTATCGAATCCGCATGTCTGTTAAACTCCTCATACAAGTTTCTACTTGTCATAGGGAAGGTACAATCCTTAGGCCTATCAATTAGGCTCTTTAACCACGTACGTGCCATAGGTGACAAATTCCTCTCTTTTGTCCAAACATACCATAAGTCTTTTTCCAAAAGTTTAGAAATTTCATCCTCCCCCTCAAACAAGATTGTGAACATGATGGTGTGCATTGATGCCAATAGTCTGTTGGGATGAAACTCGTCCATAATATTCCAAAATGTATTAAACATCCTGCGAATGTCACTAATACAACCAATTGCCAGCATAATATTTTCAAATCTACACCATGCAAATACTTCAAGTAATCTTGCCCTCTTTGTCAAATAAGGGTCCCGAATGTTGTCCAACTTTTCAAAGCTTTTTACCATGGCATGAAGTACCTCTTTCATAATCTGATCGTCATAAGAATCAAGGCCAGCTATTATCCTCATGATTTCACTAATGCAAGAGAGAGCCATAAGTCTTATTACCTCATCATGATGTCTCAATAATCGGGGCTTAGCCAACGAACCAAATGTTGGAGATAACGTTGTTTGCATAGCATCGGGTCTTGACTGATCAAACTTGCCTAAATAAGTTTCCAACTCCTACAAAGTTCTTAGAAGGTCCTCTGTTCGCTGAAATGGACAATCTAATTTCTTCTTTACATTGTGCATTCTTTCTTCCAAATCCTTGTCTCCTGTTAAAGCCATACTGATAATTGAATTCAATCTGAAATAACCCAATCAGGCTAGCAAGAAATGGCTCTAATACCACTGTAATGACCCTCCTCAAATCTGCTCTCAAAAAATGCTGATGAAAGCTCAAAGAATTTCATCAAACAATTCACATGCAAGGGACGTATGACTGGTATAGTATTTCAGCTGGCTTTAAATGACTCTTTTTCAATTTGCATCAATGAAAATCTTGTGCTAAAAGACTCCAAATGGACTACACAATGGCCTAACATGAGTGTGCTACTAATTTTGACAATATTCAGTGCATATATATGATCTAAGCATGAGAAATGAACACTTACAGCCAACTGACATTTTTACAAATAGTTGGTGTACAAGCTAACTAGCTGATAAATAATGATATTGAATTGCTTAAATGACACCAGCAACTATTATCTTCTTAATTTGCAATGAAATTTCTAATACAATGCTCATGAAATATGGCCAAGACTTTTGGCATTTACATGGATTACAAAATGATAATGCTGGTATAATGCACACTTACAACTGAAACTTATAACACCCTAAAAAACAATACTAACAAAGGAACCTGGTTGTAGATGGCTGTAATAATTTCCTTCAATGCTGCCCCTTCTGCTTTGCTTTTCCAATTTGCTTTTTCGACTGCTTTTTCGGATCCGCTTTTTGAACTACTTTTACGGATTGCTTTTTCAGCCTGCTTTTTCGATTTTGCTTTTTTGGGCTGCTTTTTCGTATCTGCTTTTTCGAACTGCTACCATGTTGAATCTCAAGAACATATCTTTCAATGGCGTCAAGATTTCCAGCTTGAAGGGATTTCGTCCTTCAAACTATTGAGACATAATCTCCAGAAAATTTTCCAATTTCTTTGATATTTCCAAGCATACTTAAAAGAAGCTCTTCCATTTCTTTTATAGTGTTCTCACAAGGGCTTTTTATTAGGGTTTTTTATTAGGAAAAGAGTAAGGATTTAAGGCTTAAGTATGTATTATACGTCAATTATTATTGCTACATATTATGATAATAAAGAGTTGGAATTCTCTTAGAATGAAATAAACATAATCTAAACCTTAGTTGGGAATTTGAGAGAAAATTAAGTAGGACCCTATTAGGGGTCATTACAAATAATCACATATTTAGGTAGACTCCATAACCTTTACCAATGTTCTCCTTGCCTATACTAAAATGGGGCCTTGATCCAACGGATTGTCATCCACTAGAATATAAAGGATAAAAGGTTTTTGTCAATTGTTCCAGTTGCAGATGCCAAATGCTATCACTAGAAGTAAAGGGAGACTCCAAAAACATTACAAGCATCCTCCTTGCTTGTGCCAAAATGGGAGGTTTGGAATAGGGTATGCGTATTGATCAAATCATAAAGGAGAGATAAATGTTGTCAAATGTAGTTGCGACAACCTTGGTAGACATGTATGTGAAATGTGGAAGCATAAACAAGGCATCCAAATTGTTTGACATGGTAGCTCAAAGAAACGTGTTCTCATGGACTGCAACGTTCAAACAATATGCATAAAACAGATTCGATGAGAAGAAGACTTTATAAACTTTCAGGTAAATGCAATTATCAGGCATAAAGGCAAATTCCACAACCTTTGACAACATCTTTCTTGCTCGTGTCAAAATAGGAGATTTGGATAAGGGTATGGGCATGACAGAGGAATTTTAGTAGATGTAGTTACAACTGCCCCTTAGACATGAATTAAAAATGCCAAAGCATCCCAACCCTCAAACTTAATTCTAATCTTAAACCTAACGCTAACCATCATTCAATCTTAATCAAAAACTAAGCTTAATCATAACAAACCCTAATTTCAGCCCTAATTTTGACTTTAAATTCGTAACTCTAACCTTAATCTTCACCTTAACACTAAGCCTAATCCTATTTAGCTGATAACCCTAAACATGATAAAGTAAATATATATCAATGAGACACAGTACAAGGAAGGATCCCAAGAGACTTATGAGGAGGAGCTCAACTATTGATTTATGTTTGCTATGTCATGCTATACATTATTAGCACTCTTTTCTGATCTATAGGAGAAAGACGTGTTCCATGGACAGGTAAGAAACAAAACTGTGTATCTTAATTGACAGCAGAAGCAGAATATGTTGCTACTGCAATAAATTTTACACAGGTAATCTGGATAAAGCAAATTAATCTCCAATGTATTAGTAAAGATATATCTTACTATTGGCATAATCATTCCAACACTTTTTGGTGCAAGTGCTAGTGCGTATCGGTTGTACATATGAGTACCTCATCCTACTATGTTTTGCGAGGTGATCCTTGTCAATGCAATTGAACTTGCCAGTCCTCATAATGCACTCTTGTTTAGATAAACAATATTTAATATAAAAAAATATAAAGTTTGATTCACTTGCAGTTTGAAATATTTGCTTGCTTACAAGCAACCTGTTGCACTCTGTATTTTCTGCACAGTAGGGATGTTATGGATCAGGTAATCCATAAACTTGTCTAGTTCAGTTGTAAATCGGCATACATCTGCTTAGCACACTCTATCGTCTTTCCTAGAATAAGATTGTCCCTGGAAATAAATGCAGAATATGCTGTGGATAAAATTCATAATGATGCTTCATTATGTAAGAAATCACTGTTAGTAAACTCTCATTTACACTAAGAAATCTTGTCTGTGAATCAACTGGCATCCTATTCTTATGTTCTATTGCATAAGCTGTCCCTTCATCAAAAGCTTATACAACATTTTGAATTGAGTTATTGGAATCCTCTCCCCGCTTAGTATGCCAACATTAATCTGAATGTATTTAAGATTCGCATAACAAATTGGCCACAGCATATTGTTAGATTTGCTTGATGACAGGTGATACACAACCACAATCTACTGTCTACATAAAATGTTCATTTCAACTTTTCCTATTTTCTTCTTAAAGGCAAGCATGTCCACGATTACACCTTCTCATGCATTGAACAAATTTACACTCAACCACAATCTATCTCTCAGAAATTTGCAACTATACGTCCACAACAGTAAAGTAATAATACTGCAGATTCTCTTGATTCAAGACACTAAATTATGAACATACCTCAACCTGCATGGCTGTACCATATAAAATTTCTTCCCGTTCAATTAAGCGTTGATGAAGCAAGCAATAATGGTCCACATCAAAGCTCACAACAGGCTCAGTTTGAATGTAAAAGCCAGCAAGCTGTGTTAACACATGAGAAGCCATGACTTGGCCAAAAATAGCAGGAATAGTTCCCAAGACTGGTATGATACGAACTCTGAAACCTGGTACAATCTGATGTCAGGATCCCAATCACACGTCAAAAAATCAATGCCTTATAGATGTGACAAGTTTTCACACTCCAGTATTTATAAGTACAGGAAATATTTGTCACTTATATGCGCAACTAAATAATAAAAATCTTATCCATAAATAGTGCAATAAATAATGGTCTGTAAGAATGTAAGCAAGAAATAAAGAAAGCAATATATCAACAGTCATAAATAACCAAACTAGGTGGACAGCACATTAGAACAGTAATCAGCAGTGCTAAAACAACTTCAAAAGCCAAAAGTAAAAATCTATAACAAAATACAATATTTTTAAATTTTTGCTTGCAGAATAAATCCAATTTTAACTTTAAATATTTATACTAGAAACAAAAAATAATAAATCATTGCCTTTCCATTACAAAACAAGAAAAAGATATTTCAAAAAGACTCCAACATGATCTAGAATATAATATACAGGTTACAGACAAGGATAATTATTTAGGCAACACAGAAAATCTTTAAAATTTTGTAAACGTAGGTACCTGATATTCTGATGGATTCTCTTCTTCTCCATTTGGTCCTTTGAAGGGAAGCAACTTAACTTTAGGTTTCTCCAAAGAAAAGACCACACTTATGCCCCCATCAATTCCATGTTCCCGTCTCAATCGATGTCTCACCTAATAAAGGATTTAGTTCAGTAAGAATAGAAAGATGCTGAAACAACTACATACAGGGAATCTAACTAGGAACAATAATTAATTGAAGCCCATGAATTTATAATGAGTTTGTTTACAAAGACATAGAGGTAGTTAATTGCAATTTACGAATGCCTTATAATTTTGAAACCCTTCCAGAGTGTTCTGAGGAAGGGGCATTTTAGTGGAAATTCGATGAAGAGAGTACTTTAGTTCAACTTATTTTAAATTTTCGTCAGAGAAAAGGAATACCAAATTTGTGCAACAATTAACAAAATTTTGAACTTGCAGTTGATGTAAAGGATCTCAAATACCAAGCATAAACTTCAAAAGTAGAGCCAAAGGTACACCACCAGATTCACTGAATTTTATTAAAGATTTCTACATCCACCAATTATTTCAAAACCCCTAAAAATCATTCAAAATTGCCATAACAAAGGATTAAGCCAAGAATTGCATAAGTGCATGCACTGTCTTATATAAATTGACTGCCTATGAAACAAAAGAAAGAGGGTTTTGCAAGCTCACAGAGACTATTGTTTACCGTACAGGGTAAAGATGCTTAACGCATGTAGTATAGCACGATACAACATAGAACAAATACTTTATTCATATATGCAATATGCACTCAATGCTTACAATTCGAATACCATGATTACAATGATCATTACAATTCCATTCCGGATGGTGTACATATACCTTCTCAAAGGGGTGACTCAAGTGTCACACACTCGTTTAGATACTATTCTACCTGTCGGCTACAATATAGATTTTATCGAACCGACATCATCATCCCCCCCAAAAGAAAAGTCATCTCCGAACGACAATTACAAAATATCCGAGACAAATTAACAAAATAGAATACACTAATTGTGACTAACTATAATAGGATAGATCTTTTTCCATCATATCACATTCACATTTCTCCCATGCCTGCACCAAACTGGTCTCCAAAACACATTGCATCTATAACCTCCACTTACACAATATTGTCACCTTAGCCACACTAACCTTGATAGCCACCTATGCCACCTTCTCTACTTCAACTCCTGGGTATGCTAAGCCAAGTGTCACTCTACTGCCTCCAGCTTGATGATCAGCTCCTCCCGAGCTCTCTATGCATCCACCAAGACAGCCTCACGTCCAACACCTACTCTGAGTGCCTCAAAGCATATCACCCCTCTCGAAAGGCTTGCCCCAGTGCTCTCTCCCCCTCTAGCAGACAGACACTCCATGCCTGCAACAGCTCTAGGTCTCATCAACTGGTCACACTTCCCACAATTGATAACTAAACTGACTAGGGGTTTAGGGGGCATCGCCCCTGCGGGGCGCACTCCCTGGACCAATTTAGCACTCTCAAACCCACATAAAAGTCCATGGAACACACCATTTTTGTGATTTTCTTCTGATTCCATACTCTTTCTGCCAACCGCTTATGTTTTCTTCATTACCTGGTTATGTCTGTCCCTCCGGTACCATACATTTTCCATTGTCGACTTTTTTGATTTGTTGTCTTTTCTTTTTTTTTTGAACCTCCTATCACCCTTCTTCTGTGTTTATCGGTGTACTGCAATCTGCTTCCCTTCAAGTATGGTGATCTCTTATTATTTCGCAGCTTCACTCCATACGGTGTACGACTACATGATGCAATGCTTCTATAGTGTATTCCTTTGTCCATATGATGGTGACACAACCCAAGAACAGAATGGACACAACAGAAAAGGGAAATTATATTAACTGAGAAAATAAGCTAGTACAAATAGTACAGAGAAAATAAACTTCAGAACATGCCCTAAGGGCTTACAATAGCATAAATCTGGAGAATATTTCTCCTTTTAGCACCTCCTCTCAAACTCCACTCCGAACTGCCTTTTACAATGCCAAAAATCTCCTTAAATAGACCCCGGAGCGTTAAGGACTAGGAGTACATTCTAGAAAGTGCTAGTAGGCATCCACCGACAAAATAGAAGGTTCCAGAAGCTGCGTCAGAAGTCGGTGCAAATCTAGAAGAATCCAGAAACAGTAGCCGAACTTCCGGGAGGCATAACTTTTGAACCGTAGCTCCAATTGACGAACCGTTTACATTTTTGGAAAGCTCTCAAAGCGCTCTATAGCCCTATGGACCAGCTTCGCTCGTCCCCCATTTTTCGACTCTTTTCAAGGTCATTTAATGCCCCAAACCTGACTTTGAAGCATTCTTAGGAGGTCTCCAAAACCCAAAAAACTGCAATAACTTTCAAACCGTGGGGCCTTTTGACCTGATTCTTTTTCTGGAATGCTCTAAATCACAATTACATTCATCTGGCCAATTCACACCTTCTAGGTCACCAAAATGATGGCCAAATTGCATGCTCCTATTTTTTTGGGATTTTCAAACACACTGATAGTGGAACTGTGAGAGTTGGAACCTTTATTTGACCCAAATGGGTATCCAAAAATGTAAAGACATGAAACAGAAACTAAGTCTAAGTACATTTTTTTTTTGGGTGACACAGGATTGCCCTTATACCTCTGGATGCTCCTGCATCACCATACGACCGTACAGTCTATTTCTATCGTTGTTTTTTGCTTGTATAGGGTCGTACGGTGTTTTCCCCTTCAAACAATGTTCTATGTTCGTATGCAACTACACTTTGCTTCCTTGGTGTACATTAGGCCATATGGTGTCTTTGCCAAGTTTATTTTCTTCTTGTATTTTCTGTACGGTCTATACATGGCATGTTACTCTGTGCTAGTTCCTGCCTATGTCGTATTGTGCCACTATTTTTCCATATGGTGCTCGTTGCTAGCCTTTGTCGCCACTGTACGACTTTCTATATTCCTTGAGTCCGTACAGCGCATATGTTGTTCTTTCCTTGTCCGTACAGTTTGTACGATGATGCCTCCAGCTTCCTAGTTGCCTTGTCGTACGATGTGTTAGTGCACCTTTGCACGATTTCTATTCTTCTCCTGGCCATACAATGGATCGTCTAAAATCACCTCCTGACTCGTACAAGGCCGTACGGTCCATTATATCCTCCCTTTCATACTCTTAATTTCATACGTTCGTACGGCCCCTATACATATGTTTCATTTGTCCATACAGTTCAATTCCATTGTGTGGTGATTGCTTCCTTGACTGTTATTCTTCTCATTCTCCATTCAACGACACCTTTCATAATCTCCTTCTTGATGGTCATACGGTATCGACCGTACGGTGGTGACCTTTTTCTATGCTTACCATAACGTACGGAAATGCTTCTCCTACTACCATATTTCCTTATTACACATATTAGTATCTACCTCTTTTCTTCAACTTACTCTAAAAAAAATCATATTCTATTTTACACTTATTTTTACATATATACATTAATATTTATTATTTATACTGTCTTCAGTTGCTCGTCCCCGGAGGTGTGTTATTTCTTTCATGGTAGATTTTCAATTTCGATCCATTCGCTACATCAGGCACTTCCTTCCCATCTAGTGTCCATAATTTGATTGCCCCATTATCACCGACTTCGTAGATTTTATATGGCCCAACCCACTTTATTTGAAATTTGCTTGGTCTGATCTTGTTGTGCCCATTATACTTCAACACTAGTTGTCCCGATTGAAATTTGTTCAACTTCAAGTGCTTGTTGTGCCATGCCTTGTGCCTGCAGTCGTCACTCATCCAGTTTATTTAAATTGTACAACCTCTCTCTCAGACTTTCCATATCTCCCAATTTGTTCTTGATCGTGATCCTTAAACTCGGTATCATGAATTCCATCGGCTGCCACTCCTTGCCGTCAATAACTATATTCTTGATTCTAGAACCTTCACTCCATACTGCTGCAATTTTTATTAAGCCCTTCCTCATTGTTTCCTATGCAGACCGTACAATGTGTTTTCCTTGCTGCCAGTACCTTTCTACTAACTCCGTGGTGCGGTGTAACCTTTTCTCTCTGCGCAGTTTGTTCACCGTGTACCATACGGTGGAATCTTTCCTTTTTTTGGGTTCGTATGGTATGTTTTTCCCTTCAACTTGATCCATAACCGCCTTTCCTTCTTCCGCTTCTCTGTATTCCTTCGGATACTCATTTTCCTCTCCTTTCTCACCTTCGTCAACCCTTAACATATTACAGCTCGGAAAGAGTTTGTAATCCTCCATCTGCTAGTGTAGCAGTCCATTCACCAAATCTAGGTCGTCATTAGTCAACCCGCCTTCCAATATCAATACCCCTTCCTCGTCTAGTTCCATCTGCTTCTTCCCTTCATCCTCTCCTTTTGAATCGAACGATCCAGCTTCTTCTCCCACCATTTGTGTGTAAATCAATAATGAATCTTCGTCCTCTGCTCTCCATTGATAGTGTATTCTTCTTCCAGTCGTGTTTAAACTTTGCTTGTATGATCCATCCTTATCGAAGAATGGCGTCATATCCCCTTCTTTTTAGTGGAATGACTACAAAGTCAAGCAAGAACGGTTGTGTTCCAATAGTTATTGGTTGTGCCATCAGGATCCCTAGAGGCTTAATGCCATGTTGGTTTGCAGTTAGCAATTGGAACGTGGGTAGCCACAACGTCCGCTCTCCCAACTTCTTCCAAGTATCTTCTAATAGGACATTTACCCCTGAACCTCCGTCCACAATTGTGTCTATTAGTACAGTGCCCAGAATGCCCATCTCAACTACTATCAGATGCCTTCCTATCGTAAGTGCCAGTAACATTGGGTCTGTTGCCGTTGTTCCATTACTATCCCTTCCTATTTCCTTTGTCACTCTTGCGGGCGGTGTCATATTCATAATAGTTGTTTGCAACTGTGGCATCGTGAGGTCATTTAATTTAATAGGAACTTTTGTTTGCATTATCTACCTCATCATGTTCTATTCCGTCAAGTTCCTTTTCGAAGTTTCGACAGTGTCTTGGACTTGCGATTTCCTTGCTTTCATCTGTCTTTCTATCTCTGTTTGTGCTTTTTGTAGCCTCTCCTTTTCTTCTGCATCAGGGTTTTTTTTTTTCTTCACCTGCTCCCGTGTGACTGGTAAGACCTTCTCATCACATGTTTCAATGCTTAATAGATTTACACCTTGCTTTGGGCATTTTGAATCTTCAAGGTCCCTCGGACCACAGCATCTGCATAGTAGTTGTGGCGTCTCCTTCATAGTACAGTCTCTAGCGAAGTGGCCCTAGAGGTTGCACGCACGGCACTGAATCATCGACCGTCCACTTGCGTCATACTGTATTCGACTCTGGCCTCCATTGTTACTGTTTCTGTTATTGCCACCCCTTCCACATCTATTATCGTTGCAATATCCTCCCGAAGTTGCATCGTTGCTTGTGTTATTTTTGATGGAAACTTCCTACGTTAGTAACACCTGTTGGTGTCCTTTCGATTTCATGTTAAACGGGCACTCCTTTAGGGAATGTCCCGCAACCTGGCAGATGTCACAAAATTATTTTTTCGGGCATGAGCCCTTTGTATGGCCATCTTCTTTACAGTCTGTGCACCAGAGTTCTTCCTTCACTGTGTGTAGATTCTTTTTCAAATTCTTAAATTCTTTCATCATTCTGAGCATATCTTTCTGTAATGCTTGGACCTTCTTGTTTGAATCCTCGACACTACTGCTACTTTCAAAGGATGAATCGTCTAAATCCAATGACTTATGCTTTTTCTTCTTATTTGTCTTTTGTTCACTTTCCAAATCCATTGCACGATTATACGCATCAGCATACGACGCGGGTGGTACAATTTTCATCTTCTTTTTCAAAGCTGGTCGTAGCCCCTCCATAAACCATCGTTTCTTCAATCTGTCCACCAGCTGACTTTCCATCTTCCCAACCAGCTCTTTTAGCCATCCGGCATAGGCCCAAATTGTTTCATTCTTTCCTTGCTTGGTGCTATATATCTCCACTACTATTTCATTATCGTCCCGTAGCAATCGGAACTCTGCTATGAACTCTTTTCTAACATCCGCCCATGTAGTCAGTTTTTGAGAGTCGGCATCCGAAAACCAATCAATTGCCACACCCCGTAGGGTTGCTGGGAACTATCTAACCCAATCATCCTAATCCATCATGCCATTTGCTGTCCATATGGTTTCGCATGTCTTGCAATGTCTAATTGGATCTGTTGTTCCATCACCATTAAATTTCGGTAATTTTTCTTTGGGACCTGCCATTACTACTTTCTTTTGATTCTGAGGTACTTGCTAAGCACCCGCATTGTTCTGAATACCTACGTTGTCCTGAGTACCTGCGTTGTTCTGAATAACAGCGCTATTTTGAGTACCCACACTGTTCTGAGCACCCGCTTTGTTCTGAGCACCCGCGCTATTTTGCACAACACCCGCGTTGTTCTGTCCAACCACGCTGCTTTGAACAACCGTCCTACTTTCGACAACCACATTACTTGGTGAGAAAAGATCTTCCTCAAGCGAAGTTGTTCGACTCTCTTCCTGTATCCTTTCGTCGGGTGTATTGAGAACGAAGAGTTCACTCCGCACTCGTGCTCCCTCGGCACTTCGAGCCATGCGAGTTGCTTCCCTTCCGTTCTGCTGCTCTACCCTCGATGTATATAGATTAATGAACTCCTCCCTTGTTTCTTCCACCAAATTCAATCTCTATCGAGTCTCTTCCAGTAATTCCTCGGTACTCCTTGACCTACTAGGTGACTGCACTCCCTCCATCTATGCCCCTTCACTCCCTCGGTGTCCGTCGGCAATCTGTTGAAGCTTCTGTCTGCGCTCTGCTTGTTGTGCTAAAATTAAAACTTCTTGTGCTGTACGTATTTCATCCTTGTCTTTTACCTTGTTCCTATCCTTGTTAAGCAAATTCAGAATTAATCTTCATAACATTCCTTAGTTCCAAATTCATTTGGCAACGACGCCAAATGTTAACTGTCCGGGGTAAAGATACCTTACGCATGTAGTATAGCACGATACAACATAGAATAGATACTTTATTCGTATATGCAATATGCACTCAATGCTTATAATCTAAATACCATAATTAAAATGATCATTACAATTCCATTCTAGATGGTGTACATATACCTTCCTGAAGGGGTGACTCAAGCGTCACACGCCCGTTTGGATACTATTCTACTCGTTGGCTACAATATAGATTTTACCGACAACAACTATGTAAAACGACAACAATTTGACCACCTCCAACCAGACCACTCAGTAATGCTATAATTTATAGTATTAAATTTACCATGGATACCAACATCTTAATATGACCTTATTTTCATTGGCAAATCTACTCATAGGTTGCAAGAGTATTTATACCCTTGAACACTTTTGTAGATCTATAAGGATGCAGGTCAAGACTAGCAAGACCAAAACCAAACTTTGCTCCCAATAGCACAAGGCCGAACCAATATAAGTTCTTCCAAGGCCACACTCTTGAAATAGTAACCAAACACAAGTACCTTGGGATCAACTTCAACAGTTGCAGGAAAAAAAGAACTTTGGGAGTTCAGAAAGCTTTACTAACTCTCCAAAATAGATGTAGAAAGGCATAGGTTTGGAAAATCATTCAAATTCCTTTTGAGATTTTAGTGCTTCAATGATGCTCTATGGGTGTAAATAGTGGGCTAGCAGCAGCTCAAGCTCAAACTCAAACTGGAAAGGAATTGAGAGAGTTTTAAAGTGCTTGATCACAAGCAAGTTAAAAATAAAAGGCTCAATCCTAACGAGATCATGCTCTCAGAAATGAGGGCAAATCCTACTTAACCAACTGCTATGGGTCATGTCATAAGATAATTACAACAAATTGAACAAATGAGTGTTAGTCGATGACCTAAGATAGTTTTCACAGCACGACCAAAAGGAAAAAGATCTTGGATAAATCAAACTAGCAAATGGAATACTCATTGAATGTTTGTAGTCATTGTACAATGTATATTGTTATGCTCGATAATATTCATTATCCATCAATGTATTAAGTTGTTTATCACTCTCATGTAGTTGTAAGTGTTAGTTGTTTGACAATTGTGTTCCTCTTGGGAACAATTGGGTCTTTTAAATATGTTGCATATCATCAAAGAAAGCAGTATGGTGTAATCGGATGAACTATAATCCTTAGCTGACCATCTCTGGTCTTTTTCTCAGTAATAATTTTATGAGTGAATAAAGACATATTTTACTATTCTATCTTGTATATACCATCATCCTTACTTCATGTATTTAATTTATCAAATTTAACAATAAGCATTTGCCAGTATTGCCTTAAAAAGAATCTGGTCAGAACTGCATGATTCATGCACTTAGATCGTAATAAAGGTGAGAGGAGGCCGCAAGGTGGTAGAGACCAAGCAATTAGGCAATCTTCAAAGTTATAGAAAAATGAGAATGAAGAAGATAACAAGAAACATTCAAGGAAAATCCAATTGGACGGTTCCCAAATTGGAGCACTTAATGAGTACAAGTAAAGGAAAAACCATTAGCTGAAGTCATCGTTGGGAGGAACAGAACCATTAGGGGACGAAGGCACAAAATTATATGGGGAGTGAGCAGAACAAAATTATGACACCTGCCACTCCCAAACAAAATAGTATCTAACGTTGTTGACCAATTAGACAACCCTTTCATAAATTCAATGTTAAATAAGGATAACAAAGAAGGAAATCCTAAACTGGTAGACATATTCCACCATGTTGAGAATCTACCTATCTCAGAGGAAGTCAGAATTGGAGAGTTTGAACCTATGACCCCTAAGATGAATCGAGTACAAGAAAGACTCAGAGCTTGAAAGTTCTTTAGTGTTGGGGAAGCTAAAGGAGAACATGAGAGGATGCACATTTGAGAGTGCAAGGAAAGTATTGGAACATAGCAGTTGAAAGAGTCTGCTGAGCTCTAGAACACAAGGGAGTGTACGCAAGCGAAAATGATGGTGATTCTAACAACTCAAGATTGGTATTAGAAGAAATTGTTGAAGTTCATGAGGAATTGGTCAGAGGATCCTACAAGGCACTACAAGATGTATGAGACCATCTAGATAGCAAGCAATTAGAAGGACAAAGACTTTTGATTAAGAGAGTTTCCAACAACATTGTAAGATACAGTCATTGACTAGTTCACAAAACTTGATTTTTCACCCACAATCTCTTGGAATGGGTTGAAGAAGGCATTTGAGGCTGACTTTGGACTACTACAGGATGACACTGAGATTGCCACCAAAATTGTAATACCAAAAACGGGAAGAACAAGAATGTATGACCTTACAATCCTAGCCTCAACAAACTGCAGAACTTGGAGAATTAGCATGTTGAGAAGTTGAAGAAGAGGTGGTTCATTGAGAGGTTGATTCCCTCATTGCGCAATAATATAACAATGGTGCCTTCATCCTTGTACATTGATGCCTACAATAGGGCAAAAACCATTGAAAGCGAAAACAAGCCATCCTCCAGTGAGACGATGACAATGAGAAAACTCAAGCAAGTTGGAAACAAGCAATTCAAACTAATTCAAGCCCTACGATTAGATATGAGGAGAAGATGAAAGAATTGAGGAGAAAGGATTCTATAAAGAAACTAATGAGCTCTAGTAAATTAAGTGCGAAATTGAGGGGCACACAAGTATTGTCCTAGAAAGATATTTTGTAAGTTCTCATATAATTTGAAGAAATAGTGCACAAGTACTCTTCACACAAGGAGAATCCACTCCAATGAAGCCACATAATGCATCACCTAATAATTATGGAAATCAACAAGGATGACAAAATCAAATACTACACAACTCCAAAGGGCCTCCTATCATATAGTGTCAACAATGTAGCTAATGGTAAATTGCAAAGACTGCCAAAATTAGAAAGAGAATGTACAATTATTTCACAAATTGTGTGGACCTAGAATCATGGAGACACAAACTATCCTAAGAAGAAAGGGGTGAATATGCTACTTGTGGAGAATCTAAACATCAAAATCGTAGTGATCACCAAGCTGCAGACAAGAAGGCGGTCTACCCAAATCCTTGTATGAGACTCTAAGAAAACAAAGTTAAAGAGAAACTAGTGATGATGAATGAAAGAACCTCCAATAAGGCCACCAATTCTCGACTATTGTCAAAGTCTGTGAAGAATATAGAACAATTGATGTTGCAAATGACAATGTTTATAAAGGTAAGAAACCTTCTATAAACCATGACAACAAAAAATGGCAATATCTAATATAGTCAGTGACAACACACTCACCCATAACTAATGTAAGTCACAAGAGGAGTCGATAGTACAACCACCACTTGAAGGTAACTAGACCAATAATCCCATGTTATTGAATGTGAGCCAATTAAAAATGCAATATCTTATATAGTCAATGACAACACACTTGCCCATAACTAATGTAACTCACAAGGGAAGTCGATAGTGCAATCACCACCTGAAGGTAAATAGACCAATAAACCCATGACATTGATTGTGAGCACTAAGAGTAAGTTGCTACCAAATATCATCTTTGATAAAGGTTCGGGAATCAATGAGCTACCAAAAGAAACTTGGAAAAGCCCTCAGAGACAAACACTCTAGCCATCAACCTTCCACTTGGTAGGTGTTGCCCAACATAGCATCAAACCATTAAGAACAGTGATGGTGCAAAAAGTAATAAATAGGACAAAAATTTCTCTTCAGCCGCTGTAGAAGGCGTGTGACATACTCCTTGGAAGGGAATAGTTGATTGTTGCCAAGGTAGATCATAACTAGATACAGAACACGCTCTCACTCAAGAATAATGGGAGGAAGTACGCCATCGGCCTAAGAAATTAGGCAAGCAAGGATTTGGCATCCTCCAAATCAAATTGCGAAAATAGAGAGTTGGCAATGGACAAAGAGAGGAAACTAATGGAACCAAATAATGAAAGGGTGCTTGATATAGTAAATCATCCTAATGATGAGATGAGTTCTCGGAATGGACTATTTCAATGGCAAATGGAGGACTATGAGGTATTGTCGTTAATGTGTAAATTCCTTGAAGCCACAACTCTCAATGAAGAGTGACCAATGAAAGCATGTAAAATTATGAATGATACATTTCACAATATAAAGAGAAAAATATGTAATATGGAGCATACAAATAATTATCAAGGGAAATCAACTTCACTAGAAATTCACAAGTAAAAAAAAAGGGAATCATGGAGCAAAATGGAAAGCAAAAAATAATGGATACAATGTGCAAAGGCCATTTTTTAATTCACATTTTCAGCTAGTTTTTATTTTACCCTTTGCCATATTGTCATTTTCACTCTCAACAAGATCATGTTTCACTATTCTAGCAGAGGTATCACAAGTCAACAAAGGAACCTAGCAACAAAAGGGGTTCTTAGTTTAGTGTGTTGACTCTTTCCATATGACCTCCAATTTGTATGGTAAAATGTGATCACACTTCTATAAACCATTATTCCCAAAGAATCTCATGAAAGGAGAGGCTTGAGATGTGGCTTATAGCTCTCTATCTGACGTGCAAGTAACCAAATGATGTGATTGTGGCTCTCAAATGAACCTAAAGATGGAGACCTAGCACCATAGAATATAACACTCAAAGAGTACAAGCAATGAGAGTGCTAGTATCCAAGAATCGAGTGATTATGCAATGCAAAGCTAAACTAATATGAGATGCAAGATTAATCTAAAGTGAGATGCGAGTACAAGAAAGCATACTAAGCTAATAAGATACAAGATTAAACTCCATGATAACCAAGCTAGATGGATTAAGCTAAATGCAAGAAAAGGAAATTCTAAGCTATATGACAATGCAAAGATACAAGAGAGGAAGAACAAGCTAATGCTAGAAAGCACAAAAGAGAAAAATGAGAGGTGTGTGTGAGATGTGATATGTGTGATGAGAGGTGTCTTGTGAAATGAGAGGACCTCTTTTCAAAGAGAAGCGAACAGTCGAGATTAAGTGGCAAAAGCAACAGTGGAGATTAAATCTTGATATATGTGCTCATGTCTCTCAAGAGGAAAAAGGAGTGGCTATGATTAAGAGTCAAAAAGAATGAGTGACTAGAATTAATAGGCAAAAACAATACAAAAGTCAAAGATTTCACCCTCATGGAGAAAAGGGAAGAATTAAAAATGATTAGAAAAAGAAGAAAAGGTGGTTACCTTGAAAAAAGTGATTGTGCACATGATTAGAGATAAGACAAAATTAAATGCACTTTAACCAAGGTTAAAAGGAAGATTAAAGAAGAACTAGTGAATAAGACAAAATTTGAATTAAAATAAATTTAATTCACATAGATCCACCTTGGGAAAAGTGATTGTGCTCATGCTTAAAGAGGCAAAAAGAGTGAGTGGTATTAAGAGAAAAAAGATGTGAGGTGGAAATAAAAAGCCTTTTTCAAAATGTCAAGATTTCACTCACCTTGGAAATTCCACTCTTAAGGTGTAGACACCTTGCTTTTATTTTTATTTTTTAACTAGAAATTTCTTTTCATGTGCACTTAGAATAAAGGGGATTTTTATATAATTAAAAGGATCATGTTCTTTCAATAAAATAAAATAAGGATAAGGTGGCCAAACCATAGGATAAAATCAAATAGATAATTAATTGATGATTTGATCAAGGATAAATGATTGATAAAGTATACAAAATTGATTGAGCATGAGGCAGTCCAGCATTGATATTTAAAATGTTGAAAAGGGGGTTTATAGTTTACTAGACCAATTTCGGATGATTACACAATCTATATTGTATTATCTAGGCTACTTCATCCCATGTACATTGAAAGGTTACCATAATATATTCCCATACACACTAAAAGGGCTTTAGCATATATCAAACAACCTACAAGGTCTTTGGAACATACCCTATGAACTATACTCACAAGTTGTATGATAGGATCCTCACCAAGTACAAGTTGTTCCTTAGTTCACACATACAATCTACATTGCCTACAGTGATACTACTATGGTCCACTCTTAACCGAGAATAACGGCTTGTCCCCTCTAACGATGTAATGTAATCCTCATAGTATGTAAGTTGTTACAACAACCTACAATACTTTCATTACCTCCCATACAACAATTTTGGATACCTTACCATATCACAATCCTCTCCTATATGATGTTTAATACAATTTTATCCCATAGAGTTGTCTCGCATACAACAATCTCCCATATGGTATTCTCACATCAGCAGCATGACCTTCAACCTACACCATATCAAATATAATTATTCCTTTTATAACATACCACATGGTAGTTCTCTTATAGCATTTCACGGCTTTGCACTTCTTTTACATCTATAACATGTGCAAATGTTAGTGTCATGTCCCCATTTTTGGAGGCAGTTCGATTTAATTAATTTAATTAATTTGGTTGTCCAAAATAATAAATATTTTATGAGGACGACTAATTAATTATTTTAATTAAATAAATAAGTGATATTAAGTTAATTATTTATAAAGTTATCAAATAAATAAATATTAAAAGGTAACTTTATATTTAATTAATTTAATAAAGTGACTTGGATTATAAAAAAAATTTATAAAGTCACTTAATAGATAAAATAAAATAATGTTCTAGAAGCTTCTGGAGAAAATGGAGAAAAAAGAATAAATAGGCGCCCCGGGGCTTCATTCTAATCAAGCAGTTGTTTATTTCTCTCTTGATATCAGATTGTGATTCAATCACATGTGTATTGTGGAGCCTAGGGTTTCTGCAATTGTCGCAACTGGCCATTGAGAACGAAAACTCTCAATTGGTATGCAATTTTGAGGGTGTGAAATATCATCTGAATTATTGCAGATTGGAGGTGACATTACAGTCATTTCATCGGGGCAAAATCTGTGGCCTAAGGCCAATTTTGGAGGATCATTCTGAGAATTGATTTTTTTAAGGATTTAATCTATTCGCAAAGATTTGGAGTTCAGCATTTTATCCGAGCAGGATCTACAGTATTTAATTTGGATTGTCGAAGTGACAAGCAAGACTCCAAATGTTAAATCGGAATTTATTATTAGGCAGTAATCTTTACTTCACAACTTGTGTGCTGCCATCTCTGGATTCAGGCGCTTCTTTCTAGTGTGGAATCAGTAATCGCACAAGGGTTGGATTAATCACCCGATTTTGATCAAAGGGCAGAGGCGCATTTGGTTTTTTTTGATCGGCTTCAATTTCCTTTGCAACCAGCTGTCTCAACTTCCAACAATTCGTGCGCCTTCGCAAGTTGCAATTTGATCTAAAATTATTACAGTCGGATCACCAAATTAAAGTGAAGAGATCGTATCAGTCCAAGGATATCGATCTCAGCTCAAGGATATTAATTAGCCGTCTGTATAAATCCGCGGGTGAAATTTAACTCAATTACAAAGCGATCTTGATCAAGTCTTGGCAACTGCAGTTCGATTAGCATTAAAGCGACTCACTTATAAGCCAGAACGATTACAGCACCCGTCTCAGTTCAGAACTAGGCTGGATCGACACCTCAAAAATTGAAGAAATTGAGCACGGGCTCGAATAGAGGGTGGTGGATTGGCGGCATCAGTTGGGTACCATCTTTGAAGGTTGTGAATTCTATAAAATGGTGGCGCAAATCCAACAGTATTGGTAGGCGGGGTGAGAACAACTTGATTCAGTCCAGGCTATGATAACTGGAAAAATCTTGCACAGACCCGTGTCTCAGCAATAACACTTCCATCAGTTTGGGCGGGCCATAATTCACCAGTAAATCTCATCAGTAAGATTGCAGCCAAGGAGAAATACCATTTCAGGGATTCACGTTTTTGAAAACTCCGGGAAGCGAGAAAACTCCAGGTTCTTGATGCTACTCTTATTATTCAGCTAAGTTCAGAACTGAACATATCTAGATATTGTTATTCATTCGCTATTACCATTGAAGTTTGTAACAGACCAGTTCCTTAATGCAAAACACAATAAGATTTTTTCTGAAAATCGTTAGTGCCACTAATATTCATTACATTTGTTATAGCTATCTTATTTGGTGAATTTGTTTGAGACATTACATCCTTACCATTTAACGGTTGCATGCCAAGTATTTGACGAATTGCCACAGTTCAGTATTGGGTTTTTAGTGACCTTTATAGTAAGGGTCATTTCAGTGGTATCAGAGCGGTTTTCTTGCCATCCTATGGGGTGAGAACCGAGTTACACGAGTAATCAACATTCTACTTTATCCAGAATGGACAGGTATAGTACAAAGTCTCAGCGGACACAATCTTGGGCAAATGATAGACAGAGTATCCAAAATCGGAATTGTGGAAAAGATGGCTATTCAGACGTTCAAGATGAACTTAGGAAAATAAGGCATAACATGTCTAAACTGCTGGTTAAGCACCACCGTATAAATGATAGGCTATCCAACCCAGCTAAGGTGGATAAGTCAACTGGATTTCGATTTGGCAAATCTTCTCGCAAAGCACTAATTGATACAGTGAGGGATGTTACCAGGAACCTTAATGAGGAGTTCGAGAAACAAGTGTGCAACTAGTCAGAGGTTTCAGTTCAGCCACAAGTAGTAAAAGATATTACACCAATGGATAGTAACTGTCAACTTGATACTCAAGTTGAGACAGTTGTATACAGGTTACCCAAGGGAAATATCTCAGGAACTCAGGACGGTTTGGTTCCAACAGGCAGGGACTACAGCATAGAGGGTTCAGATGATGATGAGGGTGTTGATGGTGAGATACCTGGTAGAGGTGAGCAGACAATGAGCATTCACGACTTTGTTGAGAAAGAGTACCAACCACAGATAAATGCTTCGTCACATGGGGTTGAGGTTAGTAGTACTTCACATAATTTGACTAGCCAGCTGAAGGTAAGCGAAGGCAGTATTGTGACTTCATTATCTCATCATGACAGGATGCGAGATATGATAGAGGATCACATCCGGATGATTCAGTTACAGGGTAGACACAAGGGATTGCAGACGAAGTCCTCTTGTGTTGACTTACAGGCGATTAGGGAAGGAATGGGAACGATGAAGTTGAGTTATTTACATCTTCTATCAGATCGTGACCATCTTCTTAGACTTGTCAGAGACTATTCAGATGCCTTGAGGAGGAAGGAGGAAGTTGACAGGTTTTCTCACGAGCTTGAGGACATTCGAGCAACTTTGGTGAATGCTCCATTGGCATTACAGGACTAGGAGAGACATGGGAATCAGCATGGCATGGAGCTAAGTTTAGTTTCATCTTGCACGCCTGACATTCAGCTTCCTGCAGTAGACGGATCATATGTGGTCGCTGATAATGTGGCGAGTTCATCTTGCATTCACATCTAGGATATAGGGACAATAACAGATAGGTATGTGGAGTTAGTTGGCATTGGTCACATTACTCAGGTAAGGAGTTTGCTTGAGCTACCAGCTGATTCTTGTTTACGAATATGGACTCGAGAATGTTTCATCGGCGTTTGGGATTCAATTGACTGGAGATCTTTAGCACTTTATGGTAGCAGTGATTGTTTGAGTGCTATCATGGACTTGATTAGCAGAATACACGGTGTTGTCTTTTCTTGTGCCAGCAGCTTGTCCGATGTTGGTATTAGTTTTTATACACCAGTGTTGGGCTTGGTTCATATATCAAGTCGACCATTCTTGCTGGAAGGTGTTGAAGATTCTTCATATTTGGCAGTGTGTACAGATGAGTCCCAGGATCATATTGGCCTTGATAACATCCAGGAGGATACAGTGGACAGTTTTGAAGATTTAGCTTCCTTGACAATTTCTTTGGGTACAGAGGAGTTAGACAGCAGTACTACAGTTTTTGACACTCTGAATGTTGATATGAACTTTGGAGTTGATTCGCGAGATATGGATGACAATATTCTAGAAACCAGTAACTTTGAGGATACTCCTTTAGACAGTGCGTCAGAGGAGGTTTATAGAAGACAGTCTAGCCAGTGCCATCATGTGTCTAGCCAGTTGAGAGTTAGTGAGCGAGACATTGTTATCGCTTGCGAGCATTTTGATACTGCTCGTCAGTTGTTGGCCGTTACTGGCTAGGGTGTTTCTATGACGGATGAGTCCAGCGGTGGTTACTTTTCTTTGGCAGAGATTCATGCCTTGCGTGAAGCTGTCCGAATTTTGAAGCAGGATTACTTACGATTGGTAGCCGACCGTGATTACCTGGTTGAGTGGGGGAGTACAGCCTATGAGGCACTCTTGGATCGTGAAGAGGAGGTGAGTGAGCTTACCCAGGAGCTCATAGTGACTACTGAGGCTTTAGAGGACACACAGCGAGATCTACAGGAATCGCAGTTTCAGTTAAAGGAGGTGACCGTGGAATTGGAGCATTTGCGATCTAAACCAGCCCCAGACCCAGTTCACTTGTCTATTGAGGTGGTTGGTGGTGAGTACACTCCTGCAGTCGCTACTAAGGAACATGTTGTTGGGACTAACACACATGTTCAGGATTTGGAAGTAGCTGGGCCTAATGAGTTTGGGATACTAGTGGAGTCAAGTCTTCAGATTGATTCTTCTCAGACAGATGACAGTGTAGTACAGTTGGTCGTGCCACCTTTACAGGGGGATCAGTTGTGGTGTGCAGGGGAGTATGTTGATGCTTCCTCGTATAATTTTTACTGCATTGAACCGTTCATGGAGTATTTGCTGGATAGTGCACGTGTTCGTTTGGACTCGCATAAAGTGTCAGAAGGTGTTCTCATCCGAGGTACCAGTGTTATTTGCAGATTGGTTGGGGAGATTATAGTGATCCTTTCTACTATGCTACCCCACAAGGATTTTGAGGTGAGGTTTGTTGAGCAAAGTGCACAGGGTCCTATCCAGCCTACAGCCACTCGGAGTCAGAGATTGGAGCCATCTGTTGATTCCCAGTTCAGTGATGGTGAGCTAGTAACAGAGTTTGGGGGTTCCTACCGGCATTATACGATGGGGTACGCTCATCATTTTTCTTTTGACCTAGAGATAGAAGATTTGATTTCAAGCAGGTGTAGATTGGCTCCAGTTTCTTACCATCCATTATGGGATGGACTGGCATCATCTTTTGAAAGTAGAATTGGTAGTTGCAAGTTACATAGCCTGCAATATCAACACACTCAGAACAGTTTATCGGAGATGGGATTTGTTGGCAGTGACTCTGGTACCTATGGCTGTGCAATTGGGTGCAAGAGTCAATTAGACAGGGACTTGAGCTTTGATAGAGTCGATGTTTCAGTTGGCTTGAGTTCCACAGAATGGTTTCTTCTATCCACATCTACAGTTGGTCTTCAGATGATTTTGTCAGTGATGTCAGTGGTTTGGGTGTTGAGTGTTGTTTCTCTGTTGCTGATTCTTGTATTGTTGATGTTAATGATTTCTCCATGGGAGTATGGTGAGGATTGGGATATTACATAGGTTCTCATTTGGGATCCAGGCGGATTGATTGGTTTATGGTTCAGCCATTGCTTGGGGACAAGCAATTTCAGGAAGGGCGGACTGTCATGTCCCTGTTTTTGGAGGCAGTTCGATTTAATTAATTTAATTAATTTGGTTGTCCAAAATAATGAATATTTTATGAGGACGACTAATTAATTATTTTAATTAAATAAATAAGTGATATTAAGTTAATTATTTATAAAGTTATCAAATAAATAAATATTAAAAGGTAACTTTATATTTAATTAATTTAATAAAGTGACTTGGATTATAAAAATATTTTATAAAGTCACTTAATAGATAAAATAAAATAATGTTCTAGAAGCTTCTAGAGAAAATGGAGAAAAAAGAATAAATAGGCGCCCCGGGGCTTCATTCTAATTAAGCAGTTGTTTATTTCTCTCTTGATATCAGATTGTGATTCAATCACATGTGCATTGTGGAGCCTAGGGTTTTTGCAATTGTCGCAACTGGCCATTGAGAACGAAAACTCTCAATTGGTACACAATTTTGAGGGTGTGAAATATCATCTGAATTATTGCAGATTGGAGGTGACATTACAGTCATTTCATCGGGGCAAAATCTGTGGCCTAAGGCCAATTTTGGAGGATCATTCTGAGAATTGATTTTTTTAAGGATTTAATCTATTCGCAAAGATTTGGAGTTCAGCATTTTATCCGAGCAGGATCTGCAATATTTAATTTGGATTGTCGAAGTGACAAGCAAGACTCCAAATGTTAAATTGGAATTTATTATTAGGCAGTAATCTTTACTTCACAACTTGTGTGCTGCCATCTCTGGATTCAGGCGCTTCTTCCTAGTGTGGAATCAGTAATCGCACAAGGGTCAGATTAATCACCCGATTTTGATCAGAGGGCAGAGGCGCATTTGGTTTTTCCGACCGGCTTCAATTTCCTTTGCAACTAGCTATCTCGACTTCCAACAATTCGTGCACCTTCACAAGTCGCGATTTGATCTAAAATTAATACAGTCGGATCACCAAATTAAAGTGAAGAGATCGTATCAGTCCAAGGATATCGATCTCAGCTCAAGGATATTAATTAGCCGTCTGTATAAATCCGCGGGTGAAATTTAACTCAATTACAAAGCGATCTTGATCAAGTCTTGGCAACTGCAGTTCGATTAGCATTAAAGCGACTCACTTATAAGCCAGAACGATTACAGCACCTGTCTCGGTTCAGAACTAGGCTGGATCGACACCTCAAAAATTGAAGAAATTGAGCACGGGCTCGAATAGAGGGTGGTGGATTGGCGGCATCAGTTGGGTACCATCTTTGAAGGTTGTGAATTCTATAAAATGGTGGCGCAAATCCAACAGTATTGGTAGGCGGGGTGAGAACAATTTGATTCAGTCCAGGCTATGATAACTGGAAAAATCTTGCACAGACCCGTGTCTCAGCAATAACACTTCCATCAGTTTGGGCGGGCCATAATTCACCAGTAAATCTCATCAGTAAGATTGCAGCCAAGGAGAAATACCATTTCAAGGATTCACGTTTTTGAAAACTCCGGGAAGCGAGAAAACTCCAGGTTCTTGATGCTACTCTTATTATTCAACTAAGTTCAGAACTGAACATATCTAGATACTATTATTCATTCGCTATTACCATTTAAGTTTGTAACGGACCAGTTCCTTAATGCAAAACGCAATAAGATTTTTTCTGAACATCGTTAGTGCCACTAATATTCATTACATTTGTTATAGCTATCTTATTTGGTGAATTTGTTTGAGACATTACATCCTTACCATTTAACGGTTGCATGCCAAGTATTTGACGAATTGCCACAGTTCAGTATTGGGTTTTTTAGTGACCTTTATAGTAAGGGTCATTTCAGTTAGAAATACACAAAACGGCTTTTAATTTGTGTAAAATTAAGCTCACATCAACTTTAAGTCTATAGGGACCTTTCTCTTCTTATCTAGTGAATAGTTCATTCTCAAATGCATCAAATGACCACACTATCATTGTATAGTACTGCAAAGAGGATTTTCTTGAAATATTAGACTTTAAGATGTTGCACACTTTCACTAAACACTCCAAAATCTTTGTTTTTGGGCTTTATCAATACTACTTTTGACATCTGAAGAAATCAAGAAAATGATGTACACCATGGAGATCTATGTGGTTTTGAAGGTCTCAATTTTGGATATCTATAGTGTTGGTACTTGCATCCAATATACCTGCAACTTTCACACCTAAAGGCAAAACCCTTGTGTCTTTATCCATGCTAGAACTACTAGGCTGCGGCGCTTGTAACTGTGTCTTCCATGTTTTCTATCTTCTTCTCCCAAGATCCATCAATAACAAATTCTCTTGTCGTTATGTGCAATGATTGCTAAAACGGTTAGGATATACCAGCGGCTTTACGTAACTTCTCTTTAGCATAATGACCTACGACTCTAAAATAGTCTGCTCATCGTAACATTGTTATGGATAGCCCTGCTCGTATGGCTCTGTTCTTCATTCGTCGCACGCAATGCATCATCCTGCTCGACACCCAGCATGGCTCTTTCCTCTGTTCTATGTGACTTTTGTCTTTTCTCCTTGCTGATTTACTCAATCTTCTATATAACTAGGCCACTCCAACCCATCTTCCTGTTAAATTTTTTAACAGATTTGCATGCACTTGGTTTACATCTTCCAACTTTGTCGATTGCCATTCAGTCTCTAGCTTTCATGACCCCTTCTATCTAGCCTTTCCTTATGCACATATGTCATCCTAGTCGTGTGCTTTAGTCAAGTTCTTCCTATACCTTGTACCGCATTACACTCATCCCTCCAAACTCTTGTGTCACACACCTCTTTTTTGTTTGTTGGTCATGTGTTGGTTATCGTATGTGCCCTGCTCCTAGCATCTGCTCTATTGCCTTGTTGTGTAGTCTACTAATCCCCCTATGTCATGCAACGTATACTCATCTACCCCTATTGTTGTGTTTCAAATGTTGTCAAGTGCCTTTAGTTATTCCCCCAAATGAGTGTTTTATAACCTTTCAATGTTGTATGGGCCTTACCTTGTGCCTTTTCCTACGACCATATGACTTTTATATATCTATTGGTACACCATTTGGCATGTAGCAGTACCAATCCACTGTGGTGCAACCACCGTACAGTGACCTATTGCCAACACAGTGTGCCCCATCGTACGGTGACTTCGGTCACCGTGTGACAATTCTCTATTTTTTATTTTAAGTAATTTTTTCTACTTATTTTCGAGGGGCTTCTAGGGCTGAACTAGGTCCTTTCGATGTCTTTCGTGGTATATTTTTAGTTTCAACCCATTCACAATGCCACACCTTTCATCGTTGTTACGCTACATCTGTTGCCCCTTGTGTCATCATCCAATGTTCAACAAGCTTATTGAGTACAAATGTTCCTTCAGACTCTCCATATCGCGGAACTTGTTTTCAATTGCTATTTTGAGACTTGGTACCATAAAATCCATTAGCACAATGGCTTCCTAGTCGTACATTAGCTGGAAAGACATATGACCAATTATCACCTTATAGGTAGTACGATATGTTGGCAAGGTTGAGGGCAATTTTTCCTCCTAGTCCTCCCATTCTACTCCACATGATTTGTACATGACCAATACCAAGATCTTGCTTGTCGCCTTAGCCTGCCCACTGGCCCTGGGGTAACACGGACTTGACAAAGAATTAAAAAATTAAAATTTTGTCATCAACAACCAGATGTCATGGTTCATAAAAGGGCCTTCTCTGCCAGTCGTTAACCAGATAGAATGTCCTACCCTATTATAGTTTGTTCATAGATAAACTTGGTTGTACTTAATGCTGAATTGTTTGGTAGACCCCTTGCTTCAATCCACTTAGTTAAATACTTGCTTACTACTACTATGTATCAATGCTCCGAGCCCGATTTTTCTCCAGGGGTCCAATAAAGTCCAAGCCCCCGTGTTCAAAACATTCTTGTGCATGAGAAGGATTTAGAGGCATCAAATCCCTCTTCAATAGTTTTTCGACCCTCTGACACATCACACCTTACAACCCACTCCTTGTCGTCATTGTACAATGTAGGCCACCATAGGCCTACAAGAAACACCTTCTATGTCATGTCGGGGCCCATGTGTCCACCCGTCAAACCTTCATGTGCCTCCCTGAGAATACATAGTACTTCTCCATTACACACCTTTGTAAGACCAGCTCTGGTCCCATTTTATATAGCAGCTTGTTGATCAATTAGAAAGCTCTACTTTTGAGCACCAACTTTCTCCTGTCGCTCGGTAACATGTCCTTGAAATTGTCTTGTGGATGGTTATTCATCGAAGCTTGTGTACCAATCCAACAGTATGGAAATGTGAAACAAATGGGCATTTGGCAAATCATCATCCATCCCCTCAAGTGGTTTGTCGGACTAGATGCCGAAGCTAATCGACAATTACATGGCTCTTCCCCAGCCGTGATGGTGAATGTGAATTCCTGCAACAATAACAACCATCTACTTACTTTGCCTTGGATTAGAGGCTTGTTGACCAAATACATCAACGCCTAGTGGTCCACATAGAACGTGAATGGGGTGGCCAACAAGTAGTGCCAAAACGGTTGGACTGCATAGACCATTCAGAGAGCTTCTAGCTTTGTCATGGTATAGTTCTTCTCCGCCCTTGACAATAGTCTACTAGCAAAATAGATAGGATGGCCTAAGCCATGGTCATCCACCTGAGTCGAGGTTGCACCAACGACAAAATTAGAAGCATCCACATGGACGTGAAACTCCTTGCCTCAATTCAAATATGCCAGAATTGGTACTCCAACCAGACTTGTTTTTAACTCTTCAAAAGTTGCACCTTGTTTGGTCCCCCAAGCGTAGGGATATCCCTTCCGTGTTAGTCTTCCCAATAGGTAGGAGACTTGAGCAAAATTCTTTATAAACTATCAATAATAACCAATGTGGCCAAGAAAAGACGTTACCACTTGACCTTGTCAAGGTTTATTTTTAGTCTATATTTGCAAACGATATGGACCAACAACTTCCCTTGTGGTACCATGAACCTGCACTTCTTCAAGTTGAGTGTCAACCTTGCTCTTTAGGAATCTCCATGCATTCCCAAAGGCCTATGAAATGTGTGTCCTACTATTATAGATTGACCAGTCTTTGAGGATGGCTTTGAGATTTGTGATAGACATCTTATTGAAGATGTGCTTGATTATCCTTTAGAAATGTGGTTGTGCATTACACAAACCGAAGTACATCCATTCGGTTATATACGTATAGACTGTTTTTCACCAGAACGATTATCGTCATCTTGTCTTCCTCCGCGATGGATGTCTATTTATATCCAAAGAACCCGATTGGTTTAGTTCCCGAGCTGGTTGTGTTAGAGCCTAATGGGTTGTGCTCACTACTATGCCTCGATGTCCCTCTAGCACTCTTGATTGCACCAATGTCCTCAACATCCATGTCTCTAGCCTCTTTCTCTTCGTTCCTTCAGCATTCCCTTGCCTTTGTGCGCGATGTAAGGGTTAAGTTCCCTAACCCATTCCTAGTCTCTTCTGTCTAGTCACCGATGTTCACTTCCTAACTGTATTCCTCCCTATAGTATCAGTCTCTCTCAAATTCTTCACCTACAAGCCTATGGCACACCTACTTAGTTCCCTTACGCCAACCCTTCTTCTAATAGTCATTCAACAAGTCTCCTCAGCTTTCTTCTACGTTTAACCTATTGTGGGAGTACTAAGGTCGTCTAAATGACCTCATAGTCATCAATGTGGTCTCTTCTATTTCAATCTTTTCTCAGGAGGTTGGGCATTCATTGTTGTGTTGCCTCTATCTAGTTTTGTCTCGTTCCTCTTCTTCCCTATAGTTGTTTTTTTGACATTTATTCTCTTTCTAAGTTTAGAGGATTTGCAGTTGCCTGTTTTCACAAGTGACTTCCTCATAATGGTTTTGGAGAACAAGAAAAGTTTGTGCCAACAGTCAAGAGAGATGGCACATTAACCCATCCACAACAGGACTCACTCCAAGGGCACTCCACACGACACTTTTCGACACTTCTTCATGTGTGACTTCCCTCCTTACATAAGTTTCAATGACAACTACAACAATGCTACAATGTTTGAGGACTCACTCCAAGGGCACTCCATGCGACACTTTTCGACACTTCTTCATGTGTGACTTCCCTCCTTACATAAGTTTCAAATGACAACTACAACAATGCTACAACGTTTGAGGTCAAGCTCATTCACCTTCAAAAAGTTCTTGGTATCCGTCCTCTTGCTCTCGACTACTACTCACACCGTCGTCTATTGGATGGCCAATTATTTTTCCTCCACCATGAACATTCTGTCACTTACCAAGTTTCTATAAGCAACGGTGCCAAATGTTTGCTTCTGAGGCATAATAGTTTTAATGCATATAACAACAGTAAAAAAATGTAAAAAAACATGATATGCCAAAGAACACCTAATGCTTTTGTATTAATTCATACACTATTTACAATGTATGACAAAAATATGGCATAACAACAACTTGAATGATATGATATATTTTTCCATCCAAGTAAAGTGCATACATAGACCTGAGGGGGTGCGAGACATACCATCACAGCACATAACTACCTACACCTTGGTTATACTAACAACATTAACAATATTAACACCTTAACAACATTCATTATTTCCTAACAACACCATCAACTAAAAAACATATTGCTACAAGATTGTATTGAATCTTTTCCTCAAGAGTAGCAGCTCCTACTTTATCGGGCTTCATATTTGAGCGGATTGAAAGGTAGGGGGCTAAAATATGCCCCACTAGCATAGGCTTCTTATGTGAAATGTTAATCATATGAAAATTTTAATTCTTGTAATTAGATTTTTTTCAATTTTTTGAATTTATTTAGTTACCTAAATAGAATATGCTAAATAAAAATTTGATAAGATCACCAACTCCCATTAATTGTGGAGCTTAAATATTTAAGTATAAACTCCACTAGAAAATTCATGGAACCTCCTAGTTTAAAATAACCCTAAAAATATCTCAGCAACACCCACTGAAGTTTTTTAGAAAGATCCCCCTTTATGGGACCACACCTTTAGTCAACAGTCTAATTGCCCCAAAATAATATTTGAGCACTTGGAAAAAAATATAAATCAAGCCAAACTTAACTAATAATAGCCAATGTTAGCTAAGGCAGACATAAGCTTCAGAAAGGAAAAATATATATCAGGCCTCACACAAACATTACTTCCAAGATATTAATAACTGATTTATAAGTATTAATCTTGATATGCACACCACATTAATATTAATCACTCCTAACTTTATTTATTGGAAAACATAATAGCTTTCATCTACTTCTTTCCAAAAATTGATGGGCAACAGAAATCCACGACTACTAAAGAATTAATTTGAAGACTTTAATACCTGTACACAATATTTCAGCATCGCACTAATAACATTTGCTAGAAGTAAACTAAACCTCCTTGATGATTTTCTCTAGATGAATATCTATTTTTTTTCTGAATCAAACACCAAATTTGTTTCCAAAAAAAAACTTCGCAAATCTTCTTAAAGGCGTATACTACTTTGCAAACATTCAATAGAAAGGAACGGGCTTTTGTCCACACCTTCAGAACTCCAAGGGTTTTTGTCCTTGAACGTTCACTCCACAAAGGCAATGAGTTGCATATCAAATTCAATAAAAGTCTGAACATGTCCAATACAAAGGAAAACTCTTTCTTATAAATAAATCCATGAAGCTTCTAAAAGAATAAGCCCACATTAACAATTGGAGGACTTTATTACATACACTGGCAACAATAATATTTTACTATTTTATAATTATTTAATTTAATTAAATTTATTAATATTAAATCATCATATGATTTTATTTTTTTGACAAGTTCATTAAAAATCAATATAAGTAATTGTCACTTTAAAAATTGGGGGCATAGCATGATGTATTGATGTTCGCTTGGAATAATCTTCCCTTTATAATTTACAATTGAAAGGGTCATCACCTTTCATAAGATTGAGTTACCCACTTTCATCATTGTTATTAACAATAATATATTATTCGCCCAATTGATCTCCTTCTTTTTTCCATTCCCTTCTTCAATGACATTATTCTCTTTTATGTCTCCTTTGAGTGTAGAGAGTTATTATCCTGCAATTTGTCACCCAAAAATAGAGGTTATAGTGTGAAACCTTTCCGACTGAGTTTTGCATTTCTCTAAGATAACTCATCATTGGTTGGCAAAAATTGATCAAACAATCATTTCCAATTCATATAATGAATCCTTTTACTGAAGGTTCTTGTTAGTCTTTTCCGTTTTTTCAATTTGTTAGTCTATACTTAATTTTTGAGGCCTTCAAAGTCCCTTTTGCATTTTTTAGTGTTTGTTGCTTCCACTTTGGTGTTTGGTGCATTCCTCAGTTTTGAATCCTTCAAAGGCCTATACTTTTAGTGTTTGATGCAGCCCTAGTTTTTTGCTTCAAGTTATCAAATAAGTTTGAAACCTTCATTTTCTTGCAATGCAAAAGCTCTTTAATTTCAAAAACGAAACTGCATGCAATGTGAAGCTTTGCAGTTTGTCAAAGTAAGAGGTATGTTTTTCTTTTTCTGTTTAGTTTTTGTACATACTTTGTTGTTTATTTTGGTTTGTTTATTAAGAAAACGTTGGAGATCTCCCCCAGGAATGCAAGTGCATTTCCATGGTTTCATATTCCATGTTCAATCCCTTTTCTACATCATAGTTTGCAAACTCTCTGAGTACTCTCAGAGTTGCTGAGTACTCTCAATTTTTTTGTAGGCCTAGTACTCTCAAGTTTAACTCTTGCGTATTTATAGATGTAAAAAAATGTGGCTAGAAGTGTCTATGTAGAGAAAACATTGGATTAGATACATTTTTCACATGATGTTAGTGCTATAAAACTACGTATTTTCTTTATTGAGATGTCAATTTCTAATTGAATACATTTTATAATTGAATTCTACAAAAATTATATGTTTCCTTAAGAGATTTTAAATTTTATAACTTTCTGAGTTCCCAAGGTTTTGTCAAGTATATGCCGAGTTTTTGCCAAGTACTCTCTGAGTCTAAGTCTGCAAACTATGTTCTACATACATCCAAACTCCATATCCCTACATATGCAATCGCAATCTACAAACCCAGTTACATATTTACACAAGTAAAAATGATGAATTTTTACCACATGTAATTGCATCTCATAAACCCGATTATGGTTAAATTTCACATTTTGAAATATCAAAACTCTCATCGTGCACACATCCATATGCTTCCAACTTGCATTCTTGGTCATCCAAAACAAAAGCCTTATTTTGCCTTCATGTAATCCATCATCCTAAACCTGATTTGGGTCAATTTTGCCCTAACTACAAGCTATCTAGTTCATTTTCAGCCTTCAAATGTGTTCAATAAGTATCTAATCCATACTTCAAACACCTATCCTTCATAGATCCAGCATTGCAACTCAAATCCCAAAACCTTTATCGATCCAATCCCATCAGATGATTTATTCAACCTTTGAAATTTCCACCTTGCAACACAAGAAATGTCTACACCTCCAAAGGCCAAAAGAAAGATGAAGTATCAATACGATAAGGAGCTAGCTCACGTAACTCCATCACAAGTTTCATCTACTTTTGATGAGATCTCAGATACAAAGATTGGTCATGTCGACATGGCGAATTTCTTGCAGAGGATTGAAACATCTTCCAGTCAAGATATGCAACATATCAAGAGAAGTCACATCCATTTGATATCCACCTTTCCTATGGCAGCCCTCGAACCCGAGTTCGTGTGGGAATGTGCAAATCACTTTGATGTCAAGTCAAATATGGTTAAGGATATAGACGAGAAGATAATTTCTGCTTGCATCTGGACGTGATTGAGAAAATCTTCAAGGTTCCTAAAACTCCAGAATACATGGATCTAACCAAAGAAAGATTCTTACAATTATGGAATCAAAACAAGATAGATTAGCAAAGACATGCTAACAATAAATGGTTGATCAATAAAAGATCAAACTTCTCCAAATGGCCGAAAACAATACACAGATCTGATTTCTCCCAAGTGGTCAATGATCTGATCACTCTGTTATCTAGAGAGCTAGACAGGAGAGGATGTAGAGCTCAAGGGCAGGCTGATTTTCGTGTTGACTATTAGACTATGGATCACATCTTCATGTTGAGGGCTATTATTGAGGAGGCTAGACACCGCTCTGAGAAAGTCTACTACTATTTTGTGGATTTCTGCAAGGCTTTTGATTTTGTTCCTAGGATGGCCTTATTTCAGGGACTTAGCGAGATTGGGATCTCAGACATGTTGTTGACTGCTATTATGAGACTATACGAGAAGGTCACTGGTAGGCTCAGGACTTCGGAGGGCTTTTCTATTCCAATTCAGAGCACCATTGGGGTGAAGCAAGGTTGCCCTCTTTCTCCTACTTTGTTCGGATTGTATATTGATGAGGAGTGAACTCCTTGCATCCTGGTGATGGATGCTACTTGCATTAGGTTTTCATCTCCATTCTCCTTTTCGGTGATGATGTTGTTCTCTTGGCCTCTTCCCCTGACAGTTTATAGAGACTTCTTGATGGTTTGGCTTCTTTTTGTGATCAGCGTCAACTCATGGTCAATCTTGCTAAGACTTGTGTTATGATCTTCAACTACTTAAAGACCTCTCATCTTCATTTCTTTTTTCAGGGGTAGGAGATTGAGATCACTTCTTCTTACATGTATCTCATAGTAAACTTTTCGGGACCCCGTTTCAGTTTAAGCCCGGCTATTCAGTCCAGAATTAGTAAGGGCATGGGTTCTCTGGCCATGCTTGAAAGACAGTGCTTCAGACATCATTTGCAAGACATTTCGTCCAAGTTGTCCCTCTTGGACTCCTTGGTTAGACCGATCGTTCTCTATAGGTTGGTAGCTTGGGGGCCTTCTCTTCTTGTTTCTGATTGGGCCTCTATTGAGCGTGTTTAGACGTTGCTTTTACGACGCATCATTAGGTGTCACAGACTCACCCCCCATAGCATTGTTTTGGCCGAGTTTGGAGCTCATCCTTTTAAACTTGTGGCCATTTTTTACTTGATCTGGTTTCTCTATCGGCTTTGTGGCTTTATGGATTCTAATGTTGACTGATACAGATACTCTCATCTGGCTTACTGTTCTTCTGTTTAGATTATGAGATCCGACACTAGCACTAGATCTTGTTGTTGGTATGCCCAGGCCACCTCTCTGTTGGGTTCGACCAAGATTGACATTGATAGTCTTCCTCTATACCAGTTCTCATTAGATGCTCCTGCTCACCTCCTCCCCTCACATCAGGAGTTGAACGAGTATGTCAAATAGGATATTTATAAACAATATATTATCACTACTTGGCGTAATACTCCAGGTGGACTACGTCCTAAGATGGCTTTTTATGCCGAGCATTTTCTTGAGATTCAAAATGGTGTTATTGTGCGTCTTGCTTATCTTTATCAATGCTAGTGCCACGCCTTGCAAATCTCTTTGGGCTCCTTCAGAGTTGGCTCTCATCGTCTTCGGGCCTGGACCGATCACCATATGGATGGAGAAGATCAAATGTGTAGACAGTGTAATTTAGAGGAGGTTGAGACTAAGACCCACTTCATATTTCGTTGTCCTATCTACTATGAGATCGGAGGGAGATTTTACTATTTATTCAAAGATTGTTTTTCTCTTTCAGCATTTTTCAGCTATGTTGACTAGCGGTGTCTTGCACTTTACCTTCGGGAGGCCACCCAGCTTCGTGAGCATACTCTACAGTCAATCACACCTCAAGGCCATACCTCAGACCAGCTCATCACCGCCTTTTACTCCCCCTTATCTCCACCATAGGGCGTGAAAAGGCCATCCAACACCACTTCCTCAAGATTGGTCAGATATTGTACCAGTCTTTCCAGGCAGTGGCTCTAGCGATGATCTATGACTCTGAATCATCCACGGTTATATCCTTCTGTCATTGATTTCTTTGTACCAAGGAAGGATCCTTAGTCCTTACCTTGGTTTCTCTAATTTTTTGTCTTGTTTTGTTTATTCTCAGACACCATTTGGTGCTCCTGCTTGGGCCAACTCTTTTGTTTGTATGCTCAATCCCATAAACCCTTGTGGTTTTTTGTTGGACATTAATATTATTAACTTATCTTATCTCATCTTATCTAAGCAGGATATGTGGTCTCAAAGAATCCAATCACTTTGAGATTTGGATGTATAAATTCATACTTCAGATTCCCAAACATAGAGAACCTATCTCTTGCAGAGAAATCATGAGCACAACATTATGTGAGTAGTTGATTTATGTGAAGATGTCATTCTCATTCCACGTGAATTCATACTTGGTCTACATTGCTGCAACTATGGGGACGATCTCAGGACTCTCTACCAAGGGAGACCAATCTTTGGTTCCCATCTGGAACTACTATGATCAGCTCATTCTCACAAAGAGCAAGCACCACTATAGAAGGGTCCAAGATGCATTTTATAGGCATTTCAACTACCTATTCAACAAGAAGTTGGTGACAAAAAGAGTATCACATGAGGTATGGAAGAAAGTAAATCAGTGTGGGTGTCTTTTTATACAATTTCCAACTTTCACTTACCTGAGAGTTGGTTATTTTGAAGGAGAACCATACACTTTGCCAAGATATCCTACTAATGGGATAATTTTTTCATAAAAATGGCAAGAGAGCTTGTAGAAGTAAAATCACATCAAACCAGCCAGCATAGGTAAAGATTTGACATTCTACTACTAAACCTCTCTAGATTGGCAAATATGCAGTTACCTCAGTGTATAAGGTAAAAGTCATGGAATCCAAACTTTAACTCATCACACTGAAGAAGTTCGAGGCCAGATTTGACTTTGATTACAAAAAGGGCATTCACCCATGTTCATCACATGGAGGATGTATGGGTTGATTTATGCAACAAGGTAGATATCATCTGGATCGATTATTGCAAGCTCACTCTTCAACAAGTTATTGACCTTATCATGGTCCATATTCCAGAAGGGATTGAGGATGATGGCATGATCTTGGACCTGGAATTTCACAATAGCCAATTGGAAAAGCTCTTTCCCATTCCCATCTAATGGCAACAGAAAGAATGAACTTCTATCTTTGATAGATTCTAGTCTATCTTGTTGAATGCCAACACATGGTTGAAAAGAAAAGGTCTGAAGGGACTCCATCTGAGGGCTTGAGTAGATTGCAGTCATTTTGGATGAAGAGGAAGAAGAGGGTGATATAATGACCATATCTCCTCCACAATTGCCAAGCAACCAAGAGCCATCTTCCCAAGACAAATCATTGTTGGCTACAAGAGTTGGCTGAAGAGGAAGAAGAGGGTGAAATAATGACCATATCTCCTCCATGGTTGCCTAGCAACCAAGAGCCATCTTCCCAAGACAAATCATTGTTGGCAACAATAGACAATGATATGGACTCATAACCATATTCACATCCACCAATTCCTATTTCTAAGGTGAATATGTCAGCACTACCTATCTCTTTTGCAGCTCCATCTATTCTTACAGCAGAGCAATGTGAAAACCTGAAAAATGTGTTTGACAATTTTCCAACTCTCACAAAGGGACAAGTTTCCCAACTTGATACCTCTATAGCAGCATTTGAGATGTTCATGACAGAATCATTCTAGAGAACACCCATAGTTCCAAATGTGCAGATGGAGGCATGAACTATGATGACAGAAATACAATCAGGATCAATGTCTACCATAGCCACCATCCATGTTTCAGCGGATGAAAGTTTCAGCTTGCCTACGCGGTTAGGAAACACTACCGTAAAGAGGAGAAAGATCGAGCTGCCTCTGGACAATCTTCCTGCAAAGAAGAATAGGTCTAAGATTCTCATGCAAAGGGCTGAAGTTGTCTATAGAATCCTAGTTGATTCTAAGAAAACTAAATTTGCTGAGATTACAGAACCTCTACTGGATAAACCAGTCAAAGAGCTTAATCGCTTTGATTACAAGTTCGCCAAAATTGAAATTGGGAAACAATAACGATTAGGGTGTCAATTGGATGCTCAAGACGTAGTCTCTACCATGTCAAAGAAGAATGACAAACTTTGGGAGAAGAAAACTCAGCTTAAGTTGGAGAATGCTCACCTTCATGAGATCATTCCCCAACAATCTTCGTAGCCCGTAGTCATCACATCACAAGCTATACAAGTGAATCGGAAGGCTGAAGCAGCTAAGGCTTGGTTCAAGGAAGTCATCATAGAGGGAGTCCAATCAATGAAAGATGCACTCAAAGTCCTTGAATGTATTAGAGGTGTTGAAGAAAGGCTTCATGATATGATCGCCTCTTTCAATCAAGAGACCGTCCTGAAAGAAGATCTAAGCACATGGGACCAAATGTCAAAAGCTGATTTCAATGTTTTAATCACATATAACATCATTCCATCTATGGACTCATGGGTCACAAAGCTCAGGTAATAGAAAAGCTTTTGACGAAGACACCAAAAGCCCTCGAAAACTATCAGACTGTGGAAATGGAAATCATGGGTGATCTAAGGTTCACAGAATGCAAGATGCTCAGAGGATGACAACTTGTTCATTGAAGAAGACATGACTTTAAAATTCACTGATAGAGTTAACATTGAATTTGAATCAGAGGATTTTGGAGAACATACAATGAACAAATTCGCAACATATAAATTTGCAACAAAACACCTATGAGATTCTATTGCTGAAAGCTTCCAAGTTATAAAAACATCTCATGCCAATGTAGTCAAGGTGGATGCTATTTCACAAGAGATGAAGATTCCAGATCTTTCAATGCTTCATGATTGTATCTTCAAATATAAGGCTTTTGTTGACAATTTTTGAGATTGATTCAACTTTCTCCTTTTTCTTTTAGTTTTTTTTTTTAGCCTTTTCATCTCAGTAGTTGCAGAAGATAAATTACATGTAATCCAATTGCATGTAATCCGGTTACATGAACCTTCAGTCATTTAGTCCAATAAATATTATTTCCTAGTTTGACTGAGTCAAGGTGGTTGAGTTTCTCCCATCTTTTTCTCCTTTCTCTCACTCCTTTTTCCTATATAAGGAGTCCCCCCTCCCATTGTAAAAAATCATCTTTTAATATATGAAATAGAGCTCTGGCAAACTTGTGCAAGCATAACTTTGATTGTGTTGTGCAAACTTGAAAGAAAAGTGAATAGAAAGAAACAGCTGGATTCGAAGTTTTGACTAGAAACAATCGCAATAGAACAAATAGGAAGTTTGAATGTGATTTGTTTCTATTATCTTTCGTTCATGTTATTATTGTATGTTTACTAGAGCATAATTGAATACAAGAAACAATTGGAGGCAAAGCTTTGATTGGAAGCAATGTGGTAATATATAGATTAGCAGCTTTGATTGTACCTTGTATTATTGTCTCAAATTCACACAAATAGTTAGAAACTTAGAATTAAGTTATAGCTTAGAAATCCTCTACTTTTGGAAGTTTGTGCACCCCAATGGTAAAGATTTTTCTTATAAATTAGGAAAACTAGACAGATCTAAGTCAGTACGCTCTCAATCAGCCTTTGAGTTGGTGTTTGGCATTGGTATCAATGTTTCCAACTGTTAGATAGAAGTGTAGTTCAAGAGATCAAGCTTGCCCATTACCTACTCCGTGAATAAGTGGATTTCCTTCCTGAAACAAGAGGAAAGAAATATCAGTTAACACCCCTATAAATATCTCTTAACTTCTTTCTTACCTTGAGTTGATCTAAGGAACAGTGAGAAGAGGGAACCTTCCCTTTAAGGTAGGAGAGACTATGTCTCACACACTGTGTCTAGTCTACCTATTTTGCGAGTGAATTTGCATAAACTATCAGTTACAAAATATCCACCCAATAGTCACAACCTTAAATTTGTTAATAATCTTCTAAAAGGGTCATAGCATTTGCTTATGAAAAAATATATCTGTTTGAAAACAGCTGCTGCCCCTTTCACTTCCTAGCTCTCACTTCTCAAATCTGTCTTTACCACTTTTCCAAACCCGCACATATCCCGTTTAAGATAATCATATATATTCTTCTTATAGATCTACATATGTTATTTCCTTCTTTCCTTCTCAATTATTATTTCAAACGCCTCCTTATACTTCTGCTCTTAATCTTCTCTAGATCTCCTCCATTCCTTTTTTCCCATTCCATTTGTTCCTTCTTCCCCTTAAATTTTCCCATGTGAAGGAGAAGTCACACCTCTCCATCATTGTGCCTTTTGGCAAGAGTCACAATCCTTCATTTCTGCTCCTCTTTTGTAAAGTCGGAACCCTTGATAGTTACAACCCTTTTAAAAAGTCAGAAGCCTTATTATAACAACCCATTCGAAATGTAGTAACCCTTTTGAAGAGTTACAGTCCTTCATAATTACAACTCTTGAAAGAATTGCAACCCTTCATCATTCCTTCCCTTTGAAAGAGTCACTTCCTTATTTTCTCCAGATTTCTTTCTTCTTCCATTAATTCTTCTTTAATTCTCATGCTCTCCTCTTCTTTCTTCTTGCCCATCCCCTCAAATGGAGTTCTCTTCTCTCCCTTTTACACCTCATATTTGAGGGTAACACAACTTTTGCATTCAAACCTTTTGACAAAAAAATTTAAATTAATTGTTTTTTATTTTTTATTTTTTCATTTTTGTAATTTTTTTATTTTTTTATTTAATTCTTAATCATGAAGGGAACATGATATGCTTTCCTTTATCATATTTGTAACTTTTTTCAATATTTAAGAAAAGAAAAAACATCCATTTTATTCATATCCTAAGAACAATACTTACAGATAACAAGACAGACTACAAGTATGATTCAACATACATTCCTCTGTCCAATAAAGATCGATATCAGCATGTGCCATAAAAATTTGCATGAAAACTGTATTGCCTATATCCAAAGTAAACTGTACATCCATAACGCCACTTGGTGCCTAGGACTAGCACCACATTAAGAAACCATTTTGCCTCACAAAGAAAAAAAAACTTGAAAGAAACAATCAAAGACAAATATTGGACAATAAGAATTTTAGTGGCAAGACCCTATTCAGTTCCTTATTCTTACATATGTAATTTACATACCGCACGAGACAGTGGATCAATGGAAGATTCACTTAAATCAGCAATCCGTATACGAGTCGGATCAGCACGAGCACCAGCACCAGTTGCAGACAGTACTTTCAATCCCCTTCTTACACAAGCAGCAATAAGAGAAATCTGTAACACACAATCAATTTTTGATGCAATAAGTGTGAAAAGGTAGTCAAATAAATTCTATGACTATGTATAACATAATGAGGAACTGAATTAAAGTTACAGCATTTAGAAAAAGGTCAGCAAAATGCAATACCCAAAAGTGGATTTGTTTTTCTTTTAGCAGTGTAAAATATGTCACTTTGCTTTAAGCAATCTTATCTCTTGGTGATAAGCGATAACCAAGACTGAGCTTTTCACTCATGTCTTACAAGCTTATGTTATAGTCACCATGTTCAGAAACCCAAGTTTGCATAACAGGGGAGGGTTTGAAAACCATTGTTCCTACAAGGGATTTGAAAAATACAATTTGAACACACGCACACACACAAAGAAGAGAGAGAGGGCAGAGCAGGGCGGAGTGGTGAGCAGCAGCACAGAGGGATTTTGTTTTAGACCTATCTGTTAATCTTTTATACCCAAATGCCATGACAATAAATCATCTATTTCGAGGAAAGTTTAATACTAGTCCGAGCAACAAAGTGTTGAGACACATTGAGTCTAGAAAAGGACTCACAGATCTAAGCCCAAGTTAAGCTTGTGAGTCTGCAGCCTCAACTCACACTCCACTGAGTTTGCAAAAAAAAAATATCAACCTGAAATTATTAAAATAACTACTAAATACATATATATATATATATATATATATATATCTTATATTTGCCTACTTAATCTACCAAATCTGTGTTAAAGTCACAAAACAGCTAGCTGATTTTTCGCTGAGTCCATGTTTCAACACTACAATTCCTGGATTCCAAGAGTAGAAATTTATAAAATGAAAATTTTCAATTAAATAATAAATACAGAAGCAGATAAATTCTTTAATTGTCTTTCTGTAGACTTTTGGGATTTGTGCTTGATATTTTCAAGCTTCTCCAGCAGATCCCTTTCCTAGAGACATTGTTTACTCCCATCTGAAAGCTAAGGATGTTCCTCCCTTGATCCAACCAGGATCCAATATGTCTCCCTCCACCATGGTTGAGAAGATTACCCTTCAAGGGAAACCAGTCCAAGTTCCCAGGCTTTTTTAATGACCCACCAATAACAATTCCAAAAGGTGGCTTACGGTGAAAAAATCATTCTGCAAAGAAAGACGACTCTTCAATCCCATGTTAAAAAGGGTTATACAGGTTTTGTTTTAGTTTGGACAGGCTCCCTATGCTTGTGAAAATTACCTTCATGTTTTAGTTGGTGAAGATTCAGATAGATGAACTTAAGATCTGAATACTAGTTTGTTTCTTTCTTCTCCCGGATTTTGAAGCTGGAAGACCGCAAACCAATCACCTTGTTAATGGGTGGTTGTTAAATGTAAATAGATATATACATACATAAAGCAAGAGGGACCCATGTCACTAATTCATGTAAAAATAATAATATTTAAGTTGTGAGATAATAGAAAAAGCTTAAAACCTATAAATAGTTTAACATGAAATCTAATAAATTATTTCTTATAATTATGTATATAAATTTTACACCATAACTATAAATGAAAACCTTCATAAATGTTTGCTTCCTTATATGGATCATAACCCATATGTATATATATATATAATGTATTTAATAAGTTTCTTATCAGATTTTTTTTCTTTTTTCTTTTTGTCAAAGATAGCTAGGGTTAAGGAACTTTAACTATAAGAAATTTAGCAAGGTGCTAATGGTCAAGTGGTACTTTTCATGAGTAACCATTAACATGAAAGAGTCTCTCATGAGTATGAATGTCCATGTAGCACTCAATGCTTAAAATTGATGCTGATAGGGTTTGAAGCACCAAAACTTGAAAAAGATCACCCGTCTCAGTACTAGTCCTGTTTAAGATAGCTTAACCATGGAGTTTACCCCACAATCAAGCCCACTTGTTATCTCATTTCCAAAAGCCTCAATAAGTGTTTTTCCTTAGAAACCATTCATTATAGTGTCATATATCTCATTAATTTCATGTAAATAGTGTTTCCACAAAGTAGAAAACTATATGTTATAAAATTTCAGATAGGTAGGTTTGAGTTGATCTACATCAATCTATATTTCATGAGTGGCAGTTAACAAGAACCCATCACTCATATGCATGAATGATCCATTTGGCCCTCATTACACTCAAAATTTCAATAGAAGTCTACGAATTATGCCCTTGATACATATTGCAAATATATAAAAAGAAATTATGGTTACCACACTCTTCATTAACTAAATTAAAAAATTTGAAGAAGCAATATTTGGAGACTTGTCTATGTGGCATATATCACTGCTTGTATGTGAAAGGACATGCAATTGGTTGTAAGTAAATCCGGATTTTGCGGTACAAAAGACATGATTTGCTCAATAGAATTTAGTCTTTTCAGTACATAACAGAAAATCTCATCCTCGTCATATTTAACATTTATCATAAAATCATAAATTTCAATAAGATGAGAATGGAGATCAAAATCCCACCTTGGTATCAATATTGTCAATACAATCCAAAATAAAATCAGGTTGACCTCCAAGAATATCTTCCTCAGATGATGCATCATATAATTGTACCCTAGCATCTATTTGGCTTTCTGGAAAAATAGATTGAAAATGCTTTTTAAGGCAAAGTGCCTTTGATGTCCCAACATCTTCTCTTGTTGCAACTGCATGGCGATTCAATGATGATAAAGATACCTGAAAATGATAAGATAATTAAACAATTTAGATGATAAATTTTTCAAATGAAGAAATGGTCCAAAAATAATGATACCATAATATGCACATGTATATTTTGTATGACTTTACTTTATGAAGACTAGTAATTCGCACGATATTAAAACTAAATTTAAATACAAATGTAATATTAAGAAAATATATGTTACAGACAGTGTATTAACTAGGAAAAATGAACATTTCCAATATAAGACCAGTCGAAAGTACCTCGAGAATATTAATTTACAAACCCTTACAACTGTAAAATAGGTTTCGATTCAAAGTACAAACCACAGAAAGAAGACCTATTTTCTTTACAACCCAAATCATGATGAAAAAATAAAAATAAAGGACTACCCATATTAATATAACCAATGGTATTTGAATGAAATAATAAAGCTGTAAAGATCGTCAATAAGCATTATGTAAGAGAAAATAAGTATTATACTTCTAATCCTGTAACAAGTTTTCCAGATCATGTCCTCTGTTCTCTATGATAGTACCAAAAATTAGTGCTCTGCCATTATGCATATTTTATTTTTTATTAGATAAGAAGGGCTTTAAAAGGATCCTAAATCATTTTACAAAAAGATCATTCTACAAAAGATAGGAGTGAGGATCGATGCAGCACAACCCAAAAACAGCTCAAGGAACAGCCAAAAAACAGCAAGCATTCACCCAACAAAGACTAACAGCCAAACTACAGCAAGGAACTGGAAAATGTGAGAGGAATCATGGAGGTTTAAAGAAGTGATTCAGATACAGGTATTTCATCTATCAAAAATAAAACTTCAGAGTGAAGAGGAGAGTGCTGGGGAGGGGGGATGGGGTTAGTGGAGGGGGCGGAAAGCCCTGTTGACCGGCAAGGGCATCAGAATGATTGGAAAAACAATTGCTAAACATGTATCAAGAGCTTTCCAGAAATATAAGATATGACAATATCTGGTGATGATAAACAAAAGTTATGTACCAGATACACTTGTACAGTACCTAAATGATTCAGAAAACTGATTAACATGGATTCGCCCAACATACAATGACATCAACAATGACCATTCATGTGGAGATGTCCCAAGAAACCAAATGCCCTAATAAATTGTCACTTAATCATCATTATGGCCATGTTTCATCCCTCTGCAAAAGTCAGCAATTAATCAGCAAGTTTGATGTTTTGCACCAGCTATTGGGATTCATTATTCAATGTCAACCAGAAAGGCTGCAACCTGCTGTAGATGGCTCTTCAGGGCAGCTTGCCTACACCTAATAATACGAATTCCCTTAGATCTTTTTGATACATGGCCTGAATTCTTCAGACATCTCTATGTTTGTAACTTCTTGTGCTTTTTTATGTTGTATTTATAATGTGGCACTGGCCCACTGCATTGCTCCAGAAATCAAGTTACAAAAGTACTGTTGTTTGGCAGCAAGACACAGCTGTGAACAACAATGTCAAGCAACACTCTCAATCAAGTTCTGATACTCCCATCGTCTCACTATTGACACTTCAACAAATTTATCTAATATGAGTACAATATCAACTCCCTCAAATATCGATTTTGGCACATGGCCTAAACTCCTCAAAGATCTCTACATTTTGGAGTTTAGTGTGCTTTTGGAGCTGTATCTATAATTTGGCAGTGACCTACCCTACTACTGCTCCAGAATTCTGTCATTAGGAAATAATGTAATGGGATGTATGTGTCGGGGTAGCAGGATGTACCCGTCAGGGTAACAAGATGTACCCGTCAAGGTAACGGGATGTACCCGTCAGGGTATCGGGAGGTATGCCCTCAAGCCGACATGTATCGGGATGTATCCGGAAGGTTCTATTATTGTAGTCGACATGTTGTATGTGGCCGACGGATACCTTCAAGAAGGTTCCTCGGATAGTATTTATATCCCCCTTCGGGATCATTGTAATCATATCAGAACATAATGTAATGTTCTGGCATATGCGAATAATCTAAGGAGTTTTGTTGTTCGTGTTCATTATCTGTGTACCAAAGGCACTGAAAGTAGGTGTTGGCTGAGAGGCTGTCTTGATGGATGCGTAGAGAGATCAGGAGGAGCTGATCATCCAATTGGAGGCAGTGCAACAACACTTGGCTTAGGGTACCGAGGTGTTGAAAACAGAAAAAGCAGCACAGGTGGCTATCAAGGTCAGCTTCATTGTGTTAGCAGAGGCTACAAGCACGGGACGAAGGTGAAAGTGATGTGTCAAAAGAAGATTTATCTTGTTGTAATCAGTCTATTAATATATTTTGTCTCAAATATTTTGTAATTGTCGTTCGGAGACAACTTTTTCTTTTGGGGGGGACGATGTCGTTAGGAAATAATGTAACGGGATGTATGCATCGGGGTAACAGGATGTACCCGTCGGGGTAACAAGATGTACCCGTCAGGGTAACGAGATGTATGCGTCAGGGTAACAGGATGTACTCGTCGGGGTAACGGGATGTACCCGTCGGGGTATCGAGAGGTATGTCATCAGGCCGACATGTATCAGGATGTATTCGAAAGGTTCTATTATTGTAGTCAACATGTTGTATGTGGCTGACGGATACCTTCGAGAAGGTTCCTCGGATAGTATTTATATCCCCCTTCGGGATCATTGTAATCATATTAGAACATAATGTAATGTTCTGGCATATGCGAACAATCTAAGGAGTTTTGTTGTTCGTGTTCATTATCTGTGTGCATTACTTAATTAACCTATGCGGTAAACAAATTCAATCTCTGGAAATCCTGCAGTTTGGTAGTAAAAGAAAACTGTGGATAATACTGTATAGAAAAACCCTCAAGAGTCAAGCCCTAATACTCCTTAAGCCTTGCTATTATATAAAATTGCTTTACTGCAAGTTTTTATAACAAAAAAACATTTTAATTTGATTTTCATGCTCATCTTATTTGTCTTAATAGATTGTCAATATTTTGTAATGGCCAGTGTCTAAAAAGAAAATGAAATCTAACCCTAATACTAGTTTTATGATTATCAATGATACAGTTAACAAATCACCCAACAATTATTCAAAAATATATCCAATTGTGGAGGAATAAAATTGTCATGAAAGAAATACTGCTCAAAGATTTATGGTGTAGAAGGGTGCACAGTTGCAAGTGAAACATAAAACAAACAACAATGATGGAAAATCAAAAGAACAAAAACTTCCAGTACAATGAATTTGAACACTCTTCTTCTACTTTATCTTAACATGTTCATACATGTGTACAGTGTAACATCCCCTTTTTTTGGGTCTTAGCTAGCTACTAGTATAACATCGATATTTAGATAATATTGAGAAGGCAGTTATAACAGTTATGTTACATGTTCATATGAAAGAGATAAATGGTTATAATCAGTTTAACTGAAATATCATAACAAATAATTGAAGGGCATAATCAAATAAAACTAGATTGAGGATTTTAAGTTTGCAATACCCTAAATTTTGAGGTTGGAGTCTGCCTAGGGCAACATCTGCAAAACGTTGGGTTAGTGCACTTATACAACTTAGGGCACAAAAGTTATACCACTGTTTCATAATAACCAATACCATTTAGGGCAACAAAACCACTATAACATCCTTTCTTTCCCATTGCTAATTATGACAATTAAAAATAAATAAAAGATACATTTATATTCATATTCATATTCACATGAATGAAGGACAATTATAACAACCATCAAGTAAGCCTATGACCTACACACAGTTACATTTCATGATCAAATTCAAAATCAACTGATTTCACTGACTTCCTAATACATTTAAAAGGAAACTGATTTTTAAGCATTTAAGGGAATAACTAATTAACCATCTAACATTTCTTCAACTTGAGATTTCAAATATCATTCAAGTAAAATACCCATTACAAGAAGATATTGAATGCAGATCGTATCTTTGTCTTGTGCAAGCCTTGGCGTCTGGTGGAGAGGAGAAGCATTGTCAGGGGCTTAATCTCTCAACCGCGGACCCTTAAGTATCCCCACACAATCTCATCTGAAAAAAGTCGTCCCTCCTCGAAAAAATAGACAGGGAACACCCTGTCCAACCATTGAGCAACCTGATCCTAGAGTATCAACCCACTGCTCAACTAGACAACAAGATCTAAGCATTGGACTACCATGAGCTGACTCGGTATCATTCATTTAGTTTTTGCCATTTAATCACTTTCTTTTTGTTCTTATAGGGATGTCTCTCCTCTCACTCATTATGATTGACCCTTCCAGTCTTGGGTGCATCCTAGGAGACCCCAAGATCATGTTTAATCAAGTAATGATTTAGAATTTCAGTATTTCCTTAACATCTCGATCTAATCTTATCTCAGAGGCTTATAGTCCATACCTCTGTATAAGTCAGATTGATTATTATGCACAATAATATAACCAGTGCTTGCTTATATGATATTTCATTTTACAAAATATATAACAAGGTAAAGTAATCATGGAACAGTTCACAGAGGTTCCATTCAGTTTATAGTATTTGCAGGTCTGTAATACTAGTAGCACTCTATATGCACGGCATCAGATGATGTTCCAAAGTTGCATAATCGTTCCTTTGGCATGCATTCTATGGCATTATAATATGACCATTTCTTGCATCAATCAATATCAACAAAAACGATGTCTACATGGTAACTTAATTACACCACTATTGTCAACATTCAAAATCAATAACGAGAAATGTATAATCGCAACTTGACAAGAATAATCACAATTATTATAACAAGTTATTATCATAACGGCTAACAATGATTTCACCTCCCATGAATCTATAATGAATAACCAACCTTCCAAATTTTCAATATAATAACCTCATAACGATTAACTAACATGTCATCTTCACACGAATTGTAACTAATTTTACCTGTCAACTGACTTCACATGAAACTTTAACAGCTATAAGAACATTTTTAAATTGGGCCAAAAAGTGGCATGTAACAATATGGTACATAGAATATATTAAGTAAATTAATCTTGAAAGATCATTGACAATTACAGCTGGTATTGTGACTGTTTCACAATTCCCAAACTTGTTAACCACACAAAGCTAATCACCTCAACAAAACATATTTTATTTGTGATGATATCTGATATTCTTCATTGCTGCCAATGTGGATGTTGGCATGCCAGGTCACCACTGACATATTGTCTGATGTGGATTGATGTTGGCAAATGTCAGGTCACCATTGGCGCCTACCCTTTATGGGATGTGATATAGGTTCTTTCTAGTTACAAGCCCCCAAGCTTTGCAAAATGAGCTTTTGTACCTCAAAAATTAAGTACCTTCAAAGTTTATGTACCACTCTTATGAAATTATATGGTTAAAAAGACTTCAGCAAGTGTAAATGCATTGGTTCTTTGAATGTTTCTCTAAACAACCTATATCATTTGACCTGCCCATCTCATCTTTCTTATACCTTTAGTATAACCGTTTTCCTTTCCAATCATAACCATTTTAGCAAGCGTAGCTTGCACACATTGCTCCTCTCATTCTTCATCCACGTGCGTCATTGTGTGTGACTTTGGAGTCTAGCTCTAGTGAGCCCCTCTCAATGTCCATGCCCTTTCAAACATCCAAACAAGAAATGATGGATGGTGTCTTTATTACAAAATTGTTTGAGGGTGTCAAAAGGCTTGAAACAGAAAACCGAACACTTGAACAATCGGTGCAGGTTATTTCCGACAAGTTTTCATTTTTTGTTGCCAAGAATGAAGAAATCAAATGGCTCCTCAATGCAAATACGGAACAGATTTCAAATCCAGGAGTTGAAAGTCAACCAAATGGAGCTTGATTGTAAACAAGACTCCCTCAAAATAGAAACTGAATAATAATCTTGGACTTGGGTCTACAGTGGTAACACTCCACCTCTATCTTGCATTTAGGAAATGGTCCATTCCAAGTTTCTTGAACGAGCTAGACATCTCTGGGATCTCAACTTGAAACTATAGCCTCCTTGCTTCCACTAACCCTCTATTCCCAAGCTACTCATTCCGCAACAAACAACTTGACATTATAGACATTACACTTGACAAAGCTTGGGGAGGATACAGTAACACTCTTTTCTGTCATTTCCTCTCTAGCGCTAATCATCTTCAGGTGCTTAGGGCAAGGAAGAAATCGTTTCCACTTCTTATGGAGATCTTTCTTGATGAAGATCTTACCAAATCACAAATTGTCGAATTGAGACAATTCAGGGAGCTCGCGGTAGCTGCAAGATATAACAATAAATGGGCAATCATCAGGAATCTTAAGGCAATTTCATAGATTATTTCCATCCCAAGTGGTAATCCTAACCTTTGATTGTTGCCTCTAAATGATGGTCATAGTCGCAGTTGGCTTTGGGAGAACACAAGGACAAAATTTTACAAGGTAATTGTTGGAACAATAATGGGACATTCAGATCTATGTCAAATTTACTTCATGGCACTATGGGGTCAGCTAATCTCCTCTTTGTTATTGAGACTCATAAGAGCCCTACCCGTCCTCTTTCGAGTGTCATTGGCTTTCATTAGTTGTTAACTTATAGGAGTTCGGAAGTGGTTAAGGGCTGGGGTGGGTTCACTTGCCCCATGAGCAATCATCTTCAAGATCAAACCTCTATTCTCTTTTTTGACATTTCCTCTAGATTTTTGTGGTTCCATGTTTACTCTATTACCGTGTGCCTCAAAGACACTTTCATTGCCATACATTACCTCCCTTTGGCACCTTCTTTATATGTGATAAAAAATGACCTTGACGATGATCCCTACACAGACTTGCTTGACAACATTAGTTTTCTATGGTTGGGGATATTATCATTCTGGGAAATTTCAATACACGAACCATTGTTGTTCGAACCCCCCTCTACAACTAGGATTTAGATACTAAGTACATTGAGGGTATGAATCTTGCTACTATGGGGCTTCAAAGATCATGTGATGATGGCTCAAGACCTCTCAGGAAGTATGGTGATTATGTTCTCCAACTTTGCAAGTCTTAGGATTTGGTAAATTTGAATGGTCTTTCCAGCTTCCCTAGTTCCCATTTCTTATCATGCAAGCCTCATGTTGGTAGTGTGAGTATGATGGACTATGTCCTTTCTAGCCCATCCTTCATTTACTCCATCAATTACTTTTTTGTCATCCCCCTTCCCCTTATTGACCTTTCTCTCCTTAGTCTTACCATCTGTTTTGCCCCTCGCCTCCCACCTCCCTCCTACTCCACCAATCCTTCCCCCATTACCTCAATTTTGCTTTGACAACAACACCAAGACCTTTTTATGTACCACCTCAAACAGCTTCTTCCCTCTCCCTTCCTCCCTGGAGTGTATCACCGCCATGTTTGACAACTTTTTTACTTTTATCTAGGAGATTGCCTTTCTTTCTTTCCCTCATCCCACCACCCCACTTTCCCCATCAGTTAAGAACATATGTCTTGTGAACAAGTGGTATGATAATGACTGCAAGTCCTTAACTTACATCTCGCACTCCGCTTTCATCCAACACCTCCCCTCTTACACCTTGCTAAGAAACTCCTAGCGCCATCTCCATAGCAATAACCATCCATTCATTTCCCACCATAGTGGAGCCTTTTGTGCCTCACTCATCCATTCCTTTTCGAAGGACCAAAACTCCTCAAGCGGGCCATTTTACTTATTTCACAACAAAAGAGACAAGCTGGAGAAATCACATTAGACTGACTAGGAGCTTTATGTGGGTCCCTTAGGCTTATGGCCTCGTGGACATCATTAAAAATCTTTCATTCATTCATTCATTCCCCAAGTCCTTTGATGCATCGATTTCCCCCATCACTCCCCACTTCCCCTCAACTTGAACCACAACCTACTTGTCTCCCGCACTTTGGCTCTCTATGATATCTTTGCCCAACCCTCCATCCACATCACCCCTCCCCCTCATTGTCATCTTTTCACCTATACAAATATCAAGGAAGTTGTTAGATCGATGAACTAAAGCAAGGTGACAAATGACAAAGGGTTAACAATGTTGGGTTCCTTCCTCACCGATCTCCTCAACTATGCGGTTTGCATGGGGTGCCTTTGCCTTTGGTCAAACCACATCATTCATCTAATTCACAATACAAGCCTTGCTTTAGATCCCAACATGAAATATCCCAAATGGATATTTGCTCTGCTGCTGCTATAATGTTTAATTATATAAATTATATTTTCCTGTAGATTTTTCTTTGATCTTATAGAGCTAGACAGAAGTTGCAGAAGAATGTTGTTTCTTTCTGTATTTTTCAGAATATAGGAATTACAATGAATAAATAAAAGTAACTGATAAAATAGAATTGATAGAAATCATATCCAGCAATACATACTAATCTGGAAATGATTCTACATACTAATCTGGAAATGATTCTAAAACCATACCAACAAAATCTTATTTATTTCAGAATTGTACCAATATAGATGTGCTTCAAATAAGGTTGATGCCAGCTGAAAATGGGATCTAGGTCAGCTGCTATAAAGAATGCCAGGCTGAACCAAAGTGGCCGCCTGCCCTAAAAATCCACTACCTGCAAAGTGTGACTGCAATACTAGAAATTGATCCCCTGCCTTGATCAAACTGTATGCATAAGAACCTTCGAATCTGATCTTGTTGAGGGCTACGTCCCAACAAATCTGCTCTCAGCACTAGGGTTTGCGTCCTAGGTGAGAATGCTCTTCCAAAGCAATGGCGTCCAAAATAGGTTGACAAAATGATAAAAGATACTCACATTTAGGTTACCATCTCCTTATATCCGCTCAACAAGGCAAATCGAACCCTAAAAGAACCCTAAAGTGGATTTCATTTGAACTTTATAATATAACATTATTTTCCAAATAAAGGCATCCAAATAGAGAGAAATCATTAATTTATTAATGACAAATAGCTCCAAGCATCAAATAAGTTCTGGCAAGTGATAATCAAATAGTAGAGACTGAGCTCTTTCCAACGAGCTATCACCCATAGGCAAATTGATCCAAATGGAGCCAAAAAACTCCTTATTACTCCAAAATGGCTAAACACTTGGCCTTATTTAAATTATTAAAATGCTAACTTAGGAGAATATTAAAATATTTCCCAAGTAGCCAAGGAGCAACCCAAACACCTCCAAAACATGCAAGTGAGTTTATCACCTGCCTACGACTGATACCAAACAACCTGGCAGCCTCACCCTCAAATCTAAGGATACTCCTAAAAAATAGGGAACACACCCAAATCTCATGAAATTGAGATTAAGGGTAATCTCATAGAACCTCAACTTTGGAAAACGTCACAACCTCCTAAAAGGTAGGAATCTCCTAAAATCAAGGAACTGCCTTTTAAAATCAAGGAACTATTCTCAACTGATCTACTATTGCCTGAAATACCAAATCAAGACACTGAAAACCCTGACTGAGTCCCTGATCACCATTGCTAGCCTACGAGACTCCATAATAGGCTAACTCTCATGTCACTGCTATACAGAGCTAAAGAGGGGACACGCCACAACAACTATAGAACCATCATGGTCAATCACACTTATCCAAACTCTATGCCACAATTTTGCATAGCCTTCTCACATGGAGTTGGATCAGCAACACATTCAGGCAAGGAGATAGTACAATGTCCCCATTTTTGAAATAATGCTTGATAATTAATAATAGTGAAATTATAGAATAATAATAGCAAAAGAAAATTTAGTAAATAAAAACCAACAAATAGATTTAAAAGAAGTAAATACGATATAAAAACGGATAATATAAATCTAATGATAATATATGAAATATTATCATAATAGAAAGACTATATAACTACTTAATCATATCTCATCATCTAAAAAGATAATAATTAAACACTTAACACTAAAATATATTTAGTATTATATAACTAAATATTATAACACTAAAAGTATATATAATAATGGGAACATGGAGGTTGACACAATATCGAACAACACTTTAAACCTTAACCTTCCTGAAATTGCCATTGAGAATTATTCTGATGCCAGATGGGAGGAATAAAAGCAACCTAACAATTATTCTCCTATAGTCTACTCATCTAGCTAGCCACCTCTCCTCTCCCATTAGTGGCATATACCAATGGAGTTGAGGGGCTCTCGTTCTTTATAAGTACTAGGATGTGACAAGTCTTAATTGCACTCCATCGATAACCACCTTAAGTAATCAAGGTGTGTGCTCTCAAACTTATAAGCTTTGTAAGTTGCACAGAATTTGTGAAGAAAAACAAAGTGCGAGCTACGAACAATGGAAACCTCTTTCACTCTCCAATGTAGGAAACAACAAAATCCCTTCCATAGACATAGCAGAAGAACTCGTTTGGACAAAATGTTCAAATTTACCCACCACAAGCTTGCAGATGTAGTTAATTGGCTGCTTGGAGAGATGTTCTACCAATTGGAAACCCACCATCGCACCAACATGGACATTTATTCAACGATTATGGCATGGGCTTTGCAATTGGGCAAAAGTAAAGACATTGTTAGGTTTATGATGATTAAGTTGGTTCCTCTTCAAGCTTTACTAGGTTAAGATGAAATTCTTGATGCATCAATTTGGGAGAGAAACAGAGTGGAATTGAAATAATCCCAGGCACGAAGTACACTCCATTTGTCTGGAAATTTGAAGAAACGCTAATGCATAAATGTTTCAAGGAGGCAAGGAAGGCTCAGTTTGCCCATTAATTATTGGTCATGCAAAAGATAATTGATGCTGACATTGCATAGATGAAGGCTCCTGTGGGTTGGTCTACAGAAGATGAGGAATGACTGCAACAGCTTAGGCGGGCAAGGGAGGACAAAGATAAAGGTGAGGAAGATTGGTCTGAAATTAAAATTAATGCAATGCTTAAAGGAAGGATCTAGAGCATTTTCCCGCGTGCCCTTAGATGAAGCCAGGTTGATCTTCCCCCTTCCTTTGATGCTTTGGTGGGTTTGGTGGGGTTGGTGTCTCTTGTTCAATTTTTATTGTTGTTCTTAGCAAACATTATCAAGTTACCATGGAGCATGGGCTACGTTGAAAATGCAAGAATGATCTGATTTTTTTGGAGATTACTCTTCATGGGTGAGTTCTACTACCAATTTTGTATGAAGTTTTGAAAGGGCTGCAGCTCTTCACCGAGGACTGGTTAGGACTGGTTGTAACTGTACTTATTACAGTTCAAATGAGTTTCTTTCCACAAACTATGAACTAGCAATCAATATATAGCTCTCTCATCCTGATGATGGATCACAGAGTGTGATCCGAAACGTCGATGCAAAAAAACAAAAAAAATATGTAACACAATCTGCCCAGAAAATACAGCAAAGAATCAATATATATTTTTATAGGCTACAAATCAGAGGAGTAACATGGCAGGAAAGATCAGAAAGGCAACTAAGAGTTTGTAGATAATTATCACTTCAAAGATGGCCCCAATACTAACACGTGAGTAAATATTCATATCAGATACAACAACATTATTACTTAAGTGATATCAACATCTCTATTACATATATAAATTCCAAATTGTCATATCAAGCATAATAGAGATAGTCTTATTATTGTGGATTGCACTAACTGCAAATATATAATCCAGATCATTTGCCATATATCTGATTGCCCAATCAGACCCATATGTTGCTCTTTGCATAATAGCATGGTGTCTATATATGATCTTATCAATTGCGTGACTTGAATGTCCAAAAAGGGTATCAGAGATTGTAATTCATTGGAGTAAATGAGAACTCAAGGAAGGAAGTCTCGTGTAATTGATTTCTGAAACATAATTATCACAAAATCACAGGTTGTTCCAGGAGAGGACATAACAATGGGTATCAAAGCATAGTCCTACCATCCTCTAGATATTATTAATGCAAACCTATCAAAGCGAAAATAAAACCAATATGAATGAGCGAATAGCCAATGAAATGAGATCCTTCATGGAACAAACCAATCAAACCTTGATGAACCAAATCAAAAAAATCAAGTCAAGCACTCCTCTAGGCATTCCAAAAAATGGGGAACTCAATCAATAACCTCAAGAATGGTTCATCGAATGGAAGGGACATCATTTCCAACTACTTGGAGAATAATAATAGGTCATCAACATCTAGGGCACCCAATCCACTCTTCCTACTTAGAGAAGATATACCTGGGGAGGAAGGAGGAATAGAATAGCGTACAAACAGTAATTTAGACAATGCAAGCCTTGAGGAAAAAATAAGAGGACTCATTATACTTATAGAGTTATGTGAATCCCAAAAGCATGAGATGACATAAAGAGCAAGGTTACACTGAAATAAGGATCTAAAACATAAAGTAACACCTCCAAATTTTGACAGATCGGATTAAGTTACATCTCATGCTTGGCTTCAAAACTTGAACACACAAAATACTGCCCAATGGCTGAAGAGGATGCACTCCAACTTGCTATCTGTTGTTTAGAAGGATTGGCACATGAGTGGTGGTACAAAATATCACCTCCTATGCAAAATGGTCACCGCTCCACTTGAGTCTTATGAGAAGGAACTAAACACATCTTGTGGATTTTATAAATCTTATGGTTGTATTGGTCATTGATAGGTCAATATTTTGGTGCAACGAAAACCACACTTGTAACAAGTGGTATCAAAGCTTGTTCACAAGTTCAAATCCCCTTAGGTAACGCTGAGGGGGAGATTGTTGGTAAAATGGCCAGCACTCCCCTTGGGTTTTGTGACAAAGGACTAACTACCTCTTGTAGATTCTATAAGTCTACTGGTTGTACTAGGTATTGATAGGTCAATCTTTCAATGCAACGACAACCACACTTGTAACAGATTTTTCACATAAACTTATTAGGAGGTTCGATGGGAAACAACCCAAGAAGACTTTAAAAGTCTGACTCAAATCAAGCAACAAGAAAAAAGTCAAAGGTTATATTGTTGAATTCCAAAAACTTTCAGTCTGAGTTTTAGGGGTGGATGATGACAGACAATTATTCTTGGTAGTGTTAAGAGATTCACTAAGGCAGATTGTAAGTGCTCTCAAACCCACAACTGTTGAAAATGCCATTAAAACAACTTCAAGACTGGAAGTTTCATCAACAAGTAACATGTCCTCAAGCAACAATACCAAGAAATTCCATGGTAAGGATGAAAAGCGTAAGAGGGAATTCCCAAAAAGAAAATGCTTCCACAACGATTAGAAATGTGAATGTGGACATGTATGCAAAAATGAGAATGCCCAGAAACAGCAAGAAGACCTAAGACAGAAGAATTTATGTTTTAGATGCAAAGAAGCATGGGAACTAGGGCATGGGTGTGGAAAAAGGAGTCAAACCCATAGAATAGAAGCAATAGACTGGAGGAACACCACATAAGAATAAAAAAACAAAATAAATGGGACCTCAACAACATCCAATCAAAGAATGGAGTGGAAAGCCAATGGAGCTTTGAGGAGGTTCAACCCTACCAATGATAACAATCTAAGAAGCTTGTATTACACGGTAATGTCAAATTAATTATTAATATGTTTATATACTCCATAATATGATTTTGAATATTATTAAGATACGAACTAAATAAGGGGGGAAAGGGTTACAATTAAGTGAGAATCGCGAAGGAAATCCTATTACAATAGAAGTCAGGAAGAATAGCTATAAGGGCACCCTACTACGTTGTGATTAAGGGAGAACCACTAAGGGCACCCTATTGCTAGTACCTTCCCCCGAGACTGCAATTAAGGAATAATCACGAAGGGCACACTCAGCATGCTTTCAAACATTTGAATGTACAATCAACAAAATAAGAGAAACTCAATTAGCATTCAAGGGATATAAAGCAAAGGGAAATAAGTGAAGGCATTTAGTAGGCTTAATCATAAATATAAGCAAAATCGATTTAGAGGTCCTGCAAACCAAAAATCAGAAAAAAATCATTGATAAGAATTTGGCAGCAAATGTAATAAGGGGGTACGGTGGCGTAGAATTGAACAGCAAAATGTGAGCACATCTGCAGCAAGTAGGTCAGAATCACGATGTGAGAACAAACAATAAGGCATTGGGGCAAATCATTACAATATTATAGTTCAAATGGGTTGCTTTCCAAAAACTTGGAACTAGCAATCAATCTATATTTTTATAGACTACAGATCAGAGAAGTAACATTGCAGGAAAGATCAGAAAGGAAAATAAGAGTTTATAGATACTTATCACTTAAAGATTGTGTTTACCGTACTAGGTAAATGAATCAACACATACAGACAATAGATAAGAACAGCAGAACTCCTTATTTTATTCGCATATGCCAAAGACATTACATTATACTTACGATGATGATTACAATGATCCCGAAGGGTGTATAAATACTTTCCGAAGAACCTTCCCGAAGGGGTCTGTCGGCTACATGACAAGAACCTTCTTGAAGGGACCCATTGGCTACATAACAATAACCTTTCCAAAGGGACCCGTCGGCTACATAACAATAACCTTCCCGAAGGGACCCGTCGGCTACATAACAATAACCTTCCCGAAGGGACCTGTTGGCTACACAATATCTACCGACGACATACATCCTGTTGGCTACACAATATTTACCTACGACATCATCCCCCCCAAAAGAAAAAGTCATCTCCGGACAACAATTACAAAATATCCAAAACAAATTAACAAAACAAAATACATTAATTGACTAACTACAACAAGATAGATTTGTTTCTGTCACACTATTTTCACATAAGTCCCATGCCTACACCAAGCTGGTCTGCAAACCACGTTGCATTTGTAGCCTCTACTAACACAATACTGTCTCCTTAATCAAGCTGACCTTGATAACCACTTGTACCGCTTTCTCTGTTTCCAACTCCTGGGTACCCTGAGCCAAGTGTCGTTGTACTGCCTCCAATTGGATGATCAGCTCCTCCCAAGCTCTCTATGCATCCACCAAGACAGCCTCACGTCCAACACCTACTCCAAGCGTATCACCTCTCTCAAAGGGCTTGCTCTATGGTCTCTCCACCTCTGGCACACTATGCCTACAACAGCTCCAGGTCTCATCAACTGGTCACACTTCCCAAGACTGATAACCGCACCGACTGGGGGTCTAGGGGGCATCGCCCCCAGTAGGGTCGAGGGGCAACGCCAAGACCAAATTAGCACTTTCGAAGCCATAGAAAACACCATTTTTGTGATTTTCTTCTGATCCCACTCTCTTTCTGGCAATAGCTTGTGTTTTACTACATTTTTGTGTCTTTCCCTTCCCTTTGGCATCATGCATTACTCATTCCGAAGTGTTTCAATTTGTCGTCGTTTTTTTTTTCTTTTTTTTTTAAAACCTCGTGTCACCCTTGTAAGTTCCAACTCGAAGCCTTCATAAATTGTCCTCCCCCATTCTGCAAGATTCTTGTACCACGCTCTAGTCTTCAAATCATCAAGTCAAAAACCTAGGCTCGGTAGAATGCGTTACAAAGAGCAAAAGATACTGCCAAGTTTCCTTCTGAAGCTGTCGTACTTGATGGATTGCCGTGCCTGGAGGGCTTCCCAGCGTATGGATATTTTGCTCCTCTATCATTCTCTACAGACCTTGATATAGACTGACGGTGACTTCCCAAAGAATGTCGTACGGTACCTAAAAGGACTTGATATTTTCGTATGATGCCTCCAAGCAAACTACATGTTGTCGTACGGTGTCTCCAGGACCAGTTTACAATGTCGTACGGTGCACCCAAGAAGAACTCATGGTTTCGTACGGTGCTTCCAGTCCCTCCAGGAAATCTATATTACCGTACAATGCCTTCACACAAATATATACAGTGACACCTCACAGTAATTGTGGATGCTGGATGTTGTTCCTCTAGAAAAGGTACACATTATACTGTCTTGCCCTTACACTAAGTCGTATGGTAGACTTTATGTACGAAGCTGCCTTGATACCATATGGTGTAAAATAGAAGATGCACCCTCCAAAATCCGTACGATGCAACTAGTTAAAGCTTTTTAAAATTTGTACATGCCAAAGAGTTCAATACTTAGAATCTGTACGTGGCCAGCAGGGACTTAAGACCGTAAGGTGATTTGCAAGTTTTTTAATATTAAAATCCATATGCGCATGAGTCTTTAAAAAGGTCGTACAGTGATTTGCAAGTGTCATACGGTGCCTTCCAACCCAACTTTTTTTTTTTTCTTTTAAATTTTAATGTTCAACTCTGTCTTTTATCTACCTTTACTTATCTTGCATATGTGCAGTATTAACAGTCATTCTTTTCTCAGTTGTTCGTCCACAGAGGTGCATTATTTCTTCCATGGTAGACTTTCGACCTATTCACTGCATCGGCTACTTCCTGTCAAGCGTCCATAATTTTATTGCTCTATTATCGCCCACTTCGAGAATTTTATATGGCCCGACCCACTTTATTTTAAATCTCGTTGTGCCCATTATACTTCAGCACTAGTTGTCTCGATTGAAACCTGTTCAACTTCAAGTGCCATGCATTATGTCTGTTCTATGTAACCTTCATGGCCCATTGTGTCTGCAATCGTCGCTCATCCAGTTTATTCAAGTTACACAATCTCGCCCTCAGGTTTTCCATATTGCGCAGTTTGTTCTCAAAACTCGATACCATGAATTATGTCTTGCCGTCAATAACTGTACTCTTGATTTTAGGAACATCACTCTGTATTGCTGAAGTTTTTATTAAGCCCTTCCTCTTTGTTTCCTGTGCAGATCATACGATGTGTTTTCCTTGCTGCCAGCACCTTTCTACTATATCCTTGGTTCATCGTAACATTTTCCTTCTGCACAGTCATACGGTGGAATCTTTCCTTTTTTTGGGTTCGTATTCTATGTTCTTCCCTTCAGCTTCAGTCCCAACCGCCTTTCCTTCTTCCACTTCTCTGTATTCCTTCGGACATTCATTTCTCTCTTCTTTCTTACCTTCGTTGACCCTTAACATATTACAGCTCGGAAAGAGATCGTAATCCTCCATCTACCAGTGGAAAAGGTCGATCACCAAGTCCAAATCATCATCCGTCGATCCACCTTCCAACTGTAGGACTCCTTCCTCATCCAGTTCCATTCTCTTCTTCCCCTCATCATTCTCTCCACCTTCGCCTTCAAAATCCGACAGCACTACCTCCTCACCTACCATTTGTGTGTGCAGGTCAATTATGAATCTTATGCCTCCGCACTCCATTGATAGAGTATTCTTCTTCCAGTCACGCTTAACCTTTGCTTGTATGAGCCATCCTCGGCCCAAAATGGCATCATATCCTCTCCTCTTCAGCGAGATGACGACGAAGTCAAGCATGAACAACTGTGTTCCGATAGTGACTAGTTGTGCCGTGAGGACTCCCAATGGTTTGATCCCGTGTTGGTCCACTGTTTATAATTGGAATGTAGGTGGCCACAACGTCGGCTGTCCCAACCTTTTCCAGGGGTCTTTTGGTAACACATTGACACCGAACCCTCCGTCCACAATCGTGTCTGTCAGAACAATCCCCAGAATTCTCATTTCCACAACTGTCGGATGCCGTTCGGATGAGAGGAATAGCAGCATTGGATCCTCTGCACTTGCGCCACTTTCCTTCTCCCTTTTTGTTCGTTGTACTTGCTCCACTTTCCTGCTCCCTTCTGTGTTCTCTTGATAGTTTAGTAACTGGAGCGATGTTTGTGAGTGCCAATCAGAGTTGAGGCATTGTGAGCAGCAGATCATTTATTTTGACTTGTACTTCAATTTGTAGTATCTATCATATGATGTTTTGTTCCACGTCGTTCCTTTCTGAGGTACCGATAGTGTCCTTCAGGTGTGCTTTCTCCACCTGCGTTGCTTTCTTAATTTTTGCCCTCGCTTCCTCTAGCCTCTTCTTTTCTTCCGTCGAGTTCGGGTATAATTTTTCTTGCTTCCATGTGATTGCCAGAACCTCCTCTTCGTTTGTCCCGATCGTGATCAAATTAACTCCCGATTTCGGGCAATTGGCATCTTCATGATCATCGAGTCTGCACCATCTGCATAATAATTTCGGCGTGTTTGTCGTTGTACAATCCCGGGCAAAGTGGCCCCAAAAATTACATGCTCCGCATTGAACTATGGGTCGGCCGTTCGCATCGTATTGAACTCAACTCCTACCATTATTGTTGCCATTGTTTGTATTGTTGTTGTTGGTTTGCCCACGCTGATTATTTCTGTATCCTCCCAATGTAGCACCCTCCGTACTGATGTTCCTGCTCCCTCCTGACACAGAAGCCTCTTGTGTGAGGAACACTTGCTGAGGTCCTGTTGTTTTCAAATTGAAAGGGCATTCCTTTGTGGAATGTCCCATGATCTGGCAAATCTCGCAAATTTGGTCCTTTGGATAGGATCCCTTCGTATGGCCTTCTTTCTTGTACTCGGTGCACCATAGCTCATTTCCTTTGGTCTCCCTTTGCATGTTCTTGAATTCTTTCATCATCCGAATCATATCCTTTTGGAGAGCGCGAACCTTCTTGCTATCCTTTTCGTCCTCACTTCTTTCTTCTTCCGAAGACGCATCATCGTCTGACTCGGATGAGCTACTCTTCTTCTTCTTCTTCTTTGTTTTCTGCTCACTTTACAAGTTCATCGCTCGATTTTATGCTTCAGTGTACGACGGCGGCAGCACAATCTTCATCTTCTTCCGCAACTTTGGGCGTAAGCCTTCAACGAACCATCTTTTTTGCAACCCATCTGCAAGCTTATTTCCCATTTTATTTATTAAGTCTTTTAATTTCCTAGCGTAGACTCAGACAGTTTCATTCTTCCCTTGCTTTGTGTTGTATATCTCTACTACGATCTCATTGTCGTCGCACAACAGTTGAAATTCTATGATAAACTCCTTTTTAATGTTGTCCCAACTAGTTAACTTTTGTGGATTTGTATCAACAAACCAATCAATTGCAACACCCCATAGGGTTGCCAGAAACTGTCGAACCCATTCGTTTGTATCTATTATGCCATTCACCCTCCAAATTGTTTCGCATGTTTTACAATGTCGAATCAGATCGAATTTTCGTAACATTTCCTTTGGTCCTGCCATTACTATTCGAAGTTGAGGGGTTTGTTGTGTACCTACGTTGTTTTGCACTCCCGTGTTGTTTTGAACTCCCACGCTATTTTGCACTACCGTGTTGTTCTGTACACCTGCGTTGTTCTGCACACCCACGTTGTTCTGCACACCCAAGATGTTGTTTCCGACAGTCATGGTATTTGGTGAAGAAGGGTTTTCGTCAACCGAAGCTATCCGTTTCGGAAGTGTATCTCGGACGAAGAGTTCACTCCATGCTCGTGCTCCTTCGGCACTCCGAGCCGTGCAAGTTAATCCTCTTCTGTCTAGATTCTCTTCCCTTGGCGTATGCAAGTTCAGAAACTCCTCCCTTGCTTCTTCCACCAATTCTACCCGCTGTCAAGTCTCCTCCAACAATTCTTCAGTGCTACGGTGTCTGTCAATAATTTGCTGAAACCTCCGTCTACGTTCGACTTGTTGTGCCAAAATTAGATTTTCCTACATGGCACGTATTTCGTCTTTTTCCTTCAGCTTATTCTTATTCTTGTTCAACTGATTCGGCATTTAGTCTTCATCTGTCTACCTGCGTACCAAGTCCATCAGGCAACGGCACCAAATGTTTACCGTACTGAGTAAATGAATCAACACATACAGACAATAGCTAAGAATAGCAGAACTCCTTATTTTATTCGCATATGCCAAAGACATTACATTATGCTTACGATGATGATTACAATGATCCCAAAGAGTATAAATATTTTCCAAAGAACCTTCCCGAAAGGGTCTGTCGGCTACATGACAAGAAGCTTCTTGAAGGGATCCGTCGGCTACATAACAATAACCTTTCCGAAGGGACCCGTCGGCTACATAACAATAACCTTCCCAAAGGGACCCGTCGGCTACACAATATCTACCGACGACATACCTCCTGTAAGCTACACAATATTTACCTACGACAGATTGCACCAACATTGCCACAAGAGTAATATTTATATCAGATACAACATAATTACTTAAGTGATATCAATGTCTCTATTACATACATAATTTGTCATATCAAGCATAAAATAGGTAAGTCTTTTTATTTTGAATTAAGTGCAAATATATAATCCAGATCATATGGCATATATCTAATTGCTCAATTAAATCTATATACATTGTTTCTTGCGCAATAGCATGGTATGCATATATTGATATTATTGATCACATGACTTGAATGTCCAAAAAGGATATTATAGATTGTAATTGTTAGAGTAATCGAGAATTCAAGGAAGTCTCTAATAGCTGGTGTCCAAAGGTTAATTATCACAAATCACAAGTTGTTCCAAGAGTAAACATTACAGACAAGCTACTTTTAGACAGAACTATCCGATCATGAACCACATTTTGATTCTTCGGGCTATTATTGAGGAGGCTTGTCATTTCTCCTCAAAGGCTTCCTGCTGTACAATGAACCTCGATTAAGAATTTAAGATAACCCATGTAATGTACACCATTATGAATTTTATAAATAGTAATGACATGAGAGCAACATATTTTAATGCATGTATTGTATTTAATAATCCAAATAAACAAATATGATCCAATAATATTAATAACAATGTTGAATGAATTATCTAAAAAAAATCTCATCCAATAATACATACAAATAAAATAATAGTCCTAATTCTTATCTAACTCCTATCTAATTTTTATCTAATTACAATAAACTATAATATTACCAACATTAGCTATATAAATACATACAACCATTTATAAACAGTCACGCCTTTTAAGAAGGTAATATATATAAGGTATGCATAGCATACCATGGAGGTGGCGCGTACAAAAAAAGGAAAATGGTGAATAAAGTAATAACAAAAAGCATATGCCACGGAAGATGTAGGACCAAAACTATGACGTGGACCCCATGCACAAGTAGGAATCAAGTTAAGATATATACAAGAATCTATAGTTTCTAAGGAGATAAGTATTGAAGGAAGACTTTAAAACCAAAGATATTAAGTGGACACGAAAGCACAATCTTCAAAAAGGAAATAAGGATGAATTAGGGTGTCAAACCACATGATTTGACCATCAACACTGGAGGCATACGAGTAATTAAGAGGGGAAGTCACATATACTTCAATTGTCGGCTCAAGAGCTGATTAAGATATAAATGAATTTTTTTTTAAATGTTCTATTCAAATTTTTCTTTTTTCTTTTTTTTGATAGGCAATCAGCTGAAGCCTAGATTATTTATTATTATTGTTAAGATTAATTATTATTGTGTTAATTTAGAGTAGATTTGAACCCAAGACCTTCCCAATGGGAGGCTCACAATTTACTGTTGCGTTGTAGACTCTAACCTAATGTTTTATTCAAATATTATTCATGGGTGTTACAATTATGTGATATATATCCACATATATATAAATGATTTTTTATTCATTTATGTATATAAGTAAAAATCAAAAAATTTCCAATATATAATTTATATATAGATGATCATTTATAATCAATGATATTAACAAGATAATTTATAATGAAATCAACATAGCACCTTATAGGGAAGAGATTGATCTAATCTCTAATTGTGTCAAGTTGAAAAATTGATGATATCCATCTCGTTGACACAACTATGATTTCTATGATCTCTATAATGTCGTATGAGAGATTGGTTATCTCTGTCTAACCAACATGCTTAAGGAATCTCTATAATGTTGGTATGTGAGATTGTTGATCTTCATCGGACTAACTTAACTAAGATTAAGGAATCTCTATAATGTTGCTATGTGAGATTGATGATCTCCATCTCACCGACATGCCTGAGATTAAGGAATCTCTATAATGCCGGTATGTGAGATTGATAAAATCTCAATCTGACTGATATGCCTGAGATTAATGTGCCAAAATATTCCGATGATAAACATTTACATATGTGAGTGAACTTGGATAGAGAATGTCCCATCCAAGAAGAAGCCTTAGTGGGGTGTACTCCAAAGAAGACAATAGAATAATTAAGGGTTAGGAAACCTGATCTAGTGACACCCTTGAGGTTTAGAGTTAAGATAGAGGTTAGAATAGTATATTTGAACTTGTTATTGTTTAATTTTGACATTCATTTTGAAGGTAGTATTTGTCCCGAGCTAACCTTAATAGTGGGGGCATTACATGCTACTTCTTGGATTTCATCAAAGCATTTATACCTAGGACAGTCCTTTTCCAGTGACTTTGCGGCAATAGAATCTATGAGACTATTCTAAATGCTATCATAAGACTAGACAAGTGGCTTTGGGTTGCATTAAGACCCCCTGTGCAATTTTTTACTACATCAGTAGCACCATCAATGTCAAGAAGGGTTGCCCTCTATCCCAGACTTTGTTTGGTACTTACATTAATAAGTTGGAAGCATTTGTTCAGCAGCGCTCTCTATAGAGGGATGGTTATCTTCTACACCAGGTTCTGATTTCTATCTTGTTTTGTTGATGATGTCCTTGTGGCCTCAACCTAGGAGGGGTTAAAGAGACTTCTTGATTGTCTAGCTTCTTTCTGCAATATGCAGCAGTTGACTATTAATATGGGGAAGACTGATTTGATGGTCTTGAATAGTCTCAAGGCCTCTCACCTCTACTTCTTCAAACAGGTGGAACTTGAGACATATTCTTCAATTACATACCTGTAAATTAAGTTCTCATCCTCGTTTCAACATGAGACCTGCCCTTTAGTCGTGCATCAACAAAGGTAAGGCTCATTGGCCCTTCTTGAGATATGGTACTTAAGGTATCACTTCATAGAGTCCAAATTGACTCTTATGGACACTTTGATTGGACCGACTATTATCAATGGCTCTATTATGTGGGGACCCTCCTTATTAGAGTTATATTGGGCCTCAATTAACCAGGTTCTGACTCTTCTTACACGCATCACGTACAAGTAGTCCACTTTGCATAAGTTAATTATTACTGAGTTTGGGGCTTATCCATTTAGCCGTGGGGCCAGCTTTGATCTAGTCTGGTCTCTAAGGTTTTGTTGATTATGTGGAGGGGATTCACATGTACATCTAACTTGCCTACTACTCTTCTGAGTCTATGGCTTTTGTTTCTCAGGACCAGTTCATGGTTTGTAGACCTAGGCTTTACCCCTTCTTGGCTCTACTGGGATTCACGATGGAGCATCTGCCCCATAAAATACCTCACTCAATGCCCCTCCCCGTCTCCTCTGTCATAAGCAGGATCTGAATATGTGCATCAGAATTGATATATACAAGCAGTTTACTTAGACCACTTGGGTTAACCCTCACAAGGAGCTTCACCCTAAGATGGCATTGTATGTTTAGTACTTTCTTGAGACGAAGGACAGGCTCATTGTTCGTCCTTCTACTTATGTCACCATTGGTTGCATTTACTCTGGAACCATCTCCGTTCTTTTAGAGTAGGTTCACATCAACTTTGCATCAAGACCAATCATCACCTTGATCAACAAACAAGATTTTCCAGCTCTGCAGCATTAGGGAGATTGAGTTAGAGATGCATTTCATCTCCCACTACCCTATCTACTTCGAGATCCATGGGAAATTCTATTGCCTTTTAAGGGAGGCATGGTGTCTCTCCACTTTCTTTAGGTTCATGAATTAGAGGTGCTTAGCACTTTATCGTCAAAAGGCTATGAAGATTGGAGATAACTTGCTCCAATACAGTATCCCCTGAGCCAACATTTTTGTCAGCTTATCACCTCCTTCTTCCCTAGGCTCCTTTCAACGCATGGTACCTCCTAGCCTTACCAGATCCATGAAGCCCTGGAAAGATTTTTGTTCAGCAGCGGCCTTCTTCCTCTTTCAAGATTCTGTAGAAGTGGCTCGGGCCATTGCTAGTTCTATGGCTTACTCACTTTCACTCTAGGCCAGCGGGGAAGGTTGGGGTTTGGGATTTCCCTATTGGTTCTCCTTTGCCCCCTCTCTATGCCCTCTCTCACTCTCACTTTCTTTGTTGTTGTTTGCTTTTGTTGTTGGTGATGTATTGTCTCAAACATTGTTTGGTGTCCCTGTTGTGGGCTGGCCTCTTGTTTGCTGTTCAGCAGTCCCTTGAACTCCCTTTAGGGTCTTTGTTGGACATTAATACATTTATCTTTTACATCATTTCTCTATCATAATATAGTGCTATTGTGGGCTCAGTTAATTACAATGTCCAGTGCATATCTACTGACTTAATTTCCCATATATCAAGTGCAGATTTATAGAGTAAAAGACTACCGTTTTTATTCAATGTATTTTTAATCCTTGAGGAATTAGTTATTTTAAACATTTTGGACTTTGGGTGTCTGGCATTCACCATGTTTCTTCCTACTTCAGTTTTCTATTTTTAAAATTTATGATCTTGGGCTTTGAGTTTTGAGGTCCGCCTTAGTTTTCCTCTCTATCTTTCAAGTTTAAAACTCATGGAGTGAGTAGTATATATAGAAAATTATCCATTTTGGAACTTACCCAATAGTGAGGGCTCTGTTTACCACCTACAACTTAGATAATGATGATATGAATATGTAAAAGGCTTCTTTTGAAAGACAATTTGCCTCCATCTCCTTTCACATTGAAAACAAACAATTCCCCTGAACTGATTAATTCTGAAATGTTTTTTAAAATGCAGTACCATAACAACTTGGAACTATCTCTGATTATCACAAATTTGTTGCATATGTGATTCAGTGTCATTTTACAGCATAATTTTCTCATGCAGCTCTTATATCTGAATCACTAGATGTTTATGTTTAAACATAGAGACCTATGTCTTTTCTAATCAGTTCAATGTTTTATATTCATTAATCAAGGATAGAAGACATGTATTTGTTGGTCCCATATTAGTGAGCCTACATCATATTCAGAAGACAAACAAAGAACATTAAGATAAGCCATTCCATGAGTAAATTTGACATCATTTACTCTCCACAATGATCTTTGATGGTTTTATTTGAATTCAATGTTCATCAATAAGAAATCTATACTGTTAGTTTGCATTTGCCATTAGAAGCTGGTACTAGATGAAGCACAATCTATAAAAAAGACAAGCATCATAGTGCAAGAGGTTCCAGGAAGGTTAGATTTTCAAATGAAAGCAACTGACAAACTTTACCTGAATTTCCTTTTGCAATACAAGAATCAATTTTTGCAGAATAATAAAGATGCCACTCAAAGCAGACTGTTGAGATTGTCAATCTTCCATGAACTATGGATGTTTACCATAGGTTAAAAGGGATACTTATCGCATGTAGTACAGTAAGATATAACACAGAACAGATACTTTATTCATATATGCTATATGCACTTCAATGCTTACAATATGACTACGATGATGTCTCCAAGTCCCTTCCGGACGGTGTACATATACTTTGTCAGCCGACTGGATGGTCCCGGCGGTGTTTTTGTAGCCGACGGAATGATCTATCTGTCTATTTTCATTGCCGGAAGAATTGTTGAGCTTCTCATTGCCAGAGGAGTGGTTTCAGCGAAAGATTGTTCGAGTTTTGTTTCTCATTTGCGAAGGAGAGATTGTTGAGTATGTGTAGAAGATGGATGTGCGGGGTTTTCTAAAAAAAAAAAAAAAAACGACAACAGATTCAAATTGTTCTGAATGAGTTACAGATGATGCCAAAGGAAAGGGGACACATCCGTGGTTACCAGAAAGAGTCTGGAATCGGCAGAAAATGGCAGAAATGGTGTGTGCCGTGCATTTCTGTGTGGGTTGCGAAGTGCTAATTTAGTCTTGGCGGCGAGGGGCGTTGCCCCCTGGACCCCCAGTCGTTGCGGATATCAGTCGTAGGAGTCTAACCAGTTGAGAAGAGTTGAAGTTGCTGCGGGCATGGACTTTCTGTGTACCAGAGGCACTGGGAGTAAGTGTTGGCCGGGAGGCTGTCTTGGTGGATGCATAGAGAGCTCGAGAAGAGTTGATCATCCAATTGGAGTCAGTGCAGTGACACTTGGCTCAGGGTACCGAGGAATTGAAAACAGAGAAAGCAGCACGGGTGGCTATCAAGGTCAGCTTGAGGAGACAGTATTGTGTTAGCAGAGGCTACAGATGTAACGGGATGAATGTGGAAGTGATGTGACAGAAGCAAATTTTTTGTTGTAGTCACTCTGTTAATGTATTTTGTTTGTTAATTTGTTTAAGATATTTTGTAATTGTCATCCGGAGACGACTTTTCTTTTTAGGGGGGATGGTGTCAGCCGACTGGATGGTCCCGGCGGTGTTTTTGTAGCCGACAGAATGATTGTCGTCGGTGTTTTGTATTTTGTAGCCGACGGGTAAATAGTTTGTAGCGGACATAATGTTTGTGACCGACGGACTCCTCTGGGTTGGTTCGGCGGATAGTATTTATATCACGTCTGGGATAATTGTAAATCATCTATCATCTACTATTACTGATATTGGGAAGCATAATGAATGTTCTGGCATATGCAAATATAATTCTGCTATTCTGTTCCATTGTCTGTATGCGTTGATTTCTTTACCAATACGGTAAACATACTTTCCCAAAGGGTGACTCAACCGTCACGCACCCTTTCGGATACAATTCTACCAATCAGCTACAATATAGATTTTATCAACAACATCATCCCCCCAAAAAAGTAAAGTCATCTCCAAACAACAAAATAAAGACACAACTCAAATTTCACTAAAACAACTAATTACATCCATGTTTAGATATTAAGAAGAGGGATGCATCCCTGGTGTAGTGGTCGTCCGTGCCCTAAGCTCATTCAGCTATGCTCGGAGCTTGTACACTTGTTCCTTTCATACTTCCAATTCTGCTTCAGCCTCCAACTGAAGCTCCAAAGTTGATTGCATTATTTCAGCAATCTCTCCCAGCTCTCTCTCTTTCTCCTCTACCACCCACTCCTCAATTGCTAACTATTCCTTCTCTATTGCCACCTTATGTAGCTGACTCTGTCTGGCTAACAATGCTGCCCTCTCGGATTCCCAAGCTCCCCTCTCTATGGCTAGCCTAGTAGCTGACTCCTCCTGAGTCCTCGCCGCTGCTACCTGGTTTTCCTAGCTCCTCTAAAGGTTGTAATATGCATCCCTCTGGATCTCAACTATCTCCTAAGTCAAAGCCTCTACTCGGATCTCCCTACCAAGATCTCTCGTAGTGGCCCAATCCCGGCACATCTCTACAGTCTCCACACTCGGCCATCCCCACTCCTCAAAACCAAATGTGAAGGTCGTCAGGCATCCTACTCTCATTAAGGATCTCACACTCTCTAGCTCTCTTACTACTAAGTCCAAGGTCTGTATTTCTTCAAAGGCCACTACTTGGCGAGCCCAAGCTGCTAAAGCCGCTATATCAGTGAAGAATGCCTCTTATCCCTGATTCTAGCGCTATTGGAGGCTGCTAGTGAGCACCCATAACCCTCTCCATTGCTTCTGCCATCCGCTCAACAACGCTATGTGGTAGTCCATCATTTTGTGTCAGACGATGCTCCTCCACCTGTGCCTGTAGAGGGTCTTGCTCCGAAACTACTTCTCACATAGGTGTGTGCAAGTATGTCACTTGAGGCGTTGGGGTACGATGAAACCTCGTACTTAGGTACGTGCTCAACCTCTAGGTTCTACTCTCTCTGTCTGATTCAGGTGAAACTAACAATGTTGTATCCATCGTGACCACTGCATCTGAACCCACTACATCCAAATGAACACCTAGCGTCCTCAAACCCTCGCCCGTCAGTATCTCTATCACTCCTTCCTGAGTACCTATCTCCTCATCAGGTCCAACTACCTCAACCCCAGCCTCTGGCAAAACCTCACGAGCAAGCTCCATCATTACCTCTAGAATGGTTGTCTCCATTGGTGGCGGATGTGCCTCTACTAATGCTTATGAAATAGCTAGTGTCTCCGCAATAGGCTGAATCGCAACTAAAGCCAGAGCCATCACTACTAGCTGCCTGAACTAACCAAACCCCGAAATGCCATGTATGCCTATAGGAACCAAGTGTGTCGTCGCTGAAAGTGCAGGCAGTGGAAATCTCAACGATGTAGTTGTAATTACTTCTACCTCCTCGTTTTCTTCCTCCTCCCCATCGGCCCCACTCTCTAAAGAAGTCTCCTCGAGACCACTATCAATATTTCCTCCGTCTAATCTCGGTCATTTCTGTCGACTGTGGTCTTGGTGCCAAGTGTATCAAGATGCCTCCACTGCATGATCAGGGGTTCACCTGGCGCGAGTGGTCCCGATTTGGCCTCTAGTGCATCATTGGGATCATCTGCATTGTTGCCTCCAAGAATAGCCCGATGGCATAATGTGGCATGTAGAATGTCTTGTGTTGTAGTGTCATAAATTCATACATCCATTCTGCCAACAATGCAACCCAATCGTACACTCTTCCATTTAGAATCATGTTCATCATTGCCACCTGTGGGAATGAAATGTCTGAAGCATGGCTAGATCCTGTGAGGCAACTTTTTACTACATCCATAAGACAACGCTAGTGGCCTTCTTGCATGTTGGATTTCTTCAATCCTCTACCCCTCGACGCGTCCGTGAGAGCTTCTTGCTCCGTCTATGTCAAATCCCCACATACCAACTGTATCAATTGTGTCTTTGCCTCCCCACTCATCCTTTTTGGTTTGCTATCTATTTTCCTTCCCCCTTGTGCATGACAAGGTATCCCGAATACCCGTGTGAAGTTCGTTGGTCTGAACGATATTACCAAATTGCAACCAAGGTAGATAAACGTACTGATTCGAGAGAACCTATCATACGTTTCTATCGTGAGGCGTAAAAACACTTCATAATCTCTAATACAGAACACAAGCATTTGTATCACCCATTCAACCTGTGCCTTCTGAATGTTGGCCTTCACCGGATGGTTATCAAGTGTCTCTTGCCACCACTTCCTACATTCTACTCCATTCAATCCTTCAAATGCAACATTCTGTGCTATGGGATTATTCGTCGCAGCCGACTGTGCTGGTTGCCTCCCTTTCTTTTTCCTTGGTCCTGTACTTGTTCCTCCTGCCACATGGGCTCCGGATGGCAAAGTCTTTACATTCCTATTCATGGCTGCAATTGTTGTTGAATCTTTTTCCAATTTTTTTCCAAGCTCTCTTGCCAACTGAATGCATAACTGTTACTTTTTTTGTCATTTTGTTTTGAATAAAACCAAACCGATTAGGTCAGTTACACTGGTGTAGTGATCGTTCGTGCCCTAAACTCATCCAGCTCTGCTCAAAGCTTGTACACTTGCTCCTTCTATACTTTCAATTATGCTTCAGCCTCCATCTGAAGCTCCAAAGCTGATTGCATCATTTCAGAAATCTCTCCCAACTCTCTCTCTTTCTCCTCTGCGACCCGCTCCTTCTCAGCTGCAAACTGTTCCTTCTCTGCTGCCACCTTCTATAGTTGACTCTATCTGGCTAACAATACTGCCCTCTCAAATTCTCCGAGAATGCCGCCAAATGTTTACCATACAGGTTAAAAGGGATACCTATCGCATGTATTACAGTAAGATATAACACAGAACAGATACTTTATTCATATACGCAATATGCACTTCAATGCTTACAATATGACTATGATGATGTCTCCAAGTCCCTTCTGGACAATGTACATATACTTTCCTGAAGGAGTGATTCAACTGTCACGCCCCCTTTCAGATACAATTCTACCCGTCAGCTAGAATATAGATTTACCGACAATAATGGATGTTGTAGATGATGCAAGTTTTGAAGTTTGCACATTATAAACTTCACATAATCATATAAATTTGATTATTTAATTTTTAGATTAATAACAGCTATAAAGCTAATGTCATCAAAAGGAAAGTATCCTTTTTTGGGATAATATGAATGTTTTTTGTTTCGAGTTTCAGAAATTTTTCCAGATAGAAAGCTGGCTCTTACTCTTATTCTTGAAAATATAACTATGCAGTTCATTAATACCCATGTTATAGCAAGTGTAAAATACCATAGGAACAGAATATGGTTGCATGTCTCCAGCATGGCAAAGAAATTTCAAATTTTGGGAACTAGTTCAGGACATCTCTCAAATGAGTGAATTCCATCACACACCTTAAATTAGCCAAAAAATGGGAAATATTCCTGATATGGTACCTAGAGAGTTTGTATGTCTCAGGGGCAGACTTTTATTTTTAAAATAATGGACCTCCCAAGAGAAAATTTTGTCCTCGTCCCAGAGTCCCTAAGACTCCATGTAGCAACCCCAGCACCCTGAGAGGCAAGGGATGTATCCTTAGGGAATGCAGATAAATGTTAGTGTTGGCTGGTAACTAGAGCAGAAGGCAACCCTCCAGCAGAACTAATAAAAATGACTAAATTGTTACCCATGTCATGTGACCACTAACACGGGAAAATATATCGTGAGTAGTATTGATGTATGGATTTCCTAAGAATATCTATAGGGTCAGAGACTTCAAAAATGCCTTCATATGCTTTGGAAGAGCGGTTGGACAATGTAAAAAATACAAGTCTGCATGAACGAATATTTCCAGATGAATAAGAGAGCACAATGATAATAATGCTTGCAGGCAATGTAAGTACTGATGTCAAAATCTAAATCTTGAATAGTTGCACCTTGATCCTTAAAGTGCACCTGTCCTGCAAAACACAGATCATAAAGAAAATGGAACCACTTGTTTTTATAATTTAAGAAAGCCAACGTACGGAGCATGCAATATTTTAATACAACCCACCACAAATAAAATAATAAAGACATGCTGGCTTTGGTAAAACTTTTGTAGAATCTATATGCTATGACTCCATTTTTTTGAAACCTAAGTGCTTATGTTCTACCTTGATCCTTGCCAAAGATTACAATCAATTGGTGGAAATGAAAATATCTCCATGTTTAATGACGTAAACTACAGATAATATCATTTTATTTTGTTAAAAGGCAAAATTAGAGACGAGATCATTTAGACAAAAAAATCATGAAAGTCTTATCCACCTGATCAAAATCAACAATTCGAATCCTCCCCACTCCTGAACGAAGCAGCATAGTGGCAGCATGACTGCCAACCCCACCAAGACCAATAACTACTACAAATGATTTATTTACTTTCTGCTGGGACTCTAAGCCAAAAAATTGAATATTCCTGTTGACAAGATTAAAATACCTCATGTGAGCTTTTAGCAATTAGTTGAGAAGAATAATTAATTTGAATTTCTAAAATGAATTTGTACAACAAAAGATTTGTCATGAGCCAGTATTTGGTAGTCATTTTGCTTGGAATTGCTATTAATCTAATTTAAATGAGAAATCCACATTATCTTTGTCAAATTAATCAAAAAAATTTGTTAAAAAGCAACCATTGTCTCATCAAATATCATTGTTTCACATAAGTAATCTGTAATTTTTTGCATTATTCTTGCAAGAATTATCCTTTAAAAAATACAGTAAAACATTACCAAGAGTTGAAAAAACTAAAGACAGCAAAAAAGCAACTTTTTGTCATCAAGGATCTTCCTCTTGCACTCAATATAAGTTTAAGGCCAAACCCACTAGTCACAAATTACCAAACAATCTATCTCTTATACTTAATTTTATAGAAGACCAGCCCACACATCCTATGAAATTTAGAGAGAGGGTACACAAACAAGCACAAGAATTTTATTGGAAAGGTGATACTTCTTATTCAAGAAAATCGATAGAAAAATGGGAAGACCCTCCTTACAGAGACATCTTATTCAAGTCACACACAGTAAAAACATATTTGCTCATATAACAAGGAGAGAGAAAAATCATACTATTAACTGCTCTAGAGGTAAATAGCAATCATGTTATGTGGGTAACAGCCATCTCAAAGTCTACATTTCATGCTAGAGTACAATTCCTTCTGAGTTGATTACACCATGCATTTTTTATAGTGTTCTTCCATTTCCAACAAGCTAATATTACAACTATGACATTTCTTATCTCTGCCACGTTTGATTTACTTGCCTCTACTATTTGGGTTTCTGCTCTCCTTTCTATCCCTCACCGCTCCCCTCCCTCTCTCAAGTCTAAACGTCGGAATACTTGTCCCATGAATCAATGGTTTGATGCTGATTGTAAAGCTTTCCATCACTTTGTTCACTCTACTTTTGAGACTCATTCTCCTACCTTCACCCACCTGCGTTTATCTTACTTTGTTTTCTTCACCACAAGAAACGTTCTTTTGCCTCTTCTCAGTGCAGATCTCTTTGCTCCACTCTTATTCAGAATCCCCAGATCTTCTAGTGTACCCTTTTCCCTCGGTATTACCCCCCCGCCCTCCATCCTTGACTTCCACTCTCTGACCTCCCACACCATTTCTTTGTATGACATTCCAGGGCAGCCACCTTTTCATTTCACTCCACCTCCATATTGTCATCTGTTCACCCACTCTAGTATTTTTGAGGCCATTAGATCCATGAGGTGTAGTAGAGTGGCGGATGAGGAAGGTTTCCAGATGGAACTTTTCAAACTTGGTGCTTCAGTCCTTGGATCCTACCTTCCTACACTCTTTAATAGAGTGGTTTGTATTGGGTTTCCTGAGTCCTGGTCAGACATGTGATTTATCCTATTCATAAGTCTGGGTCTGCTTCTGATCTAGGTAACTACAGGACTATCATGATTGGGCATACTTTTGCTAAACCTCAGGCCACTGCTCTAAACACCATGCTATCTAGAGATCTTGACAGGAGAGGATGTAGAGTTAAAGGCTAGGCCAATTTTCAGGCAAACTATCAAACTATGGATCATGTCTTCATGCTACGAGCTATTATTGAAGAGCCTAGGCACCTCTTTGAGAAAGTCTACTGCTGATTTGTGGACTTCCATAAGGCTTTTGATTTTGTTCCTAGGATGGCCTTATTTCAGAGACTTAGAGAGATTGGGATCTCAGATATGTTGTTGACTGCTATTATGAGACTATACAAGAAGGTGATTCATAGACTCAGGACTGCGGAGGGTTTTTCTGTTCCGATTCAGAGCACCATTAGGGTGAAGCAGGGTTGCCCTCTTTCTCCCACACTGTTTGGGTTCTATATAGATGAGCTCGAGGATTTCCTTGGGAACTCCACACAACTTGGTGACAGGTGTTATTTACATCAGGTTTTGATCTCCATTCTCTTTTTTGCAGATGATGTTCTCTTGGCCTCTTCTCCCGACAGTTTACAGAGACTACTTGATGGTTTGGCTTCTTTTTGTGATCAGTGTCAGCTCGTGGTCAATCTGACTAAGACTTGGGTTATGAGTTAGTAAGGGCATGGGTTCACTGGCCATGCTTGAAAGAAAGTGCTTCAGACATCATTTTCAAGACATTTCGTCCAAGTTGTCCCTCTTGGACTACTTGGTTCGACTGACCATTCTCTATGGTTCGGTGGTTTGGGGACTTTCTCTTCTTGTGTTTGATTGGGCCTCTATAAAACATGTTCAAACATTGCTTTTACGACGTATCATCAAATGTCACAAACTTATCCCCCATAGCATTGTCTTGGCCGAGTTTGGAGCTCATCCTTTCAAACTTGCGGCCATTTTTTTGACTTGATATGGTTCCCCCATCGGCTTCGTGGCTTTATGGATTTGGAGGTCGACCAACACAAATTCTCTCATCTAGCGTATTGTTCTTTTGTTGTGATTGTGAGATCCGACACTAGCACTAGATCTCACTATTGGTATGCTCAGGCCACCTCTCTGTTGGGTTCGATCGGGATTGAGATTGATCATCTTCCCCCTTATCAATTCTTGTTGGATGCCCCTGCACACCTTCCCTCACAATAGGAGTTGAATGAGTATGTCAAGCAGGATATCTATAGACGGCACATTATTACTACCTAGCGTAATCCTCCTGGTAGATTATGAACTAAGATGGCCTTTTATGTTGAGCATTTTCTTGAGATTCATAATGGTATTATTGTTCGCCTTGCCTATATTTATCAGCGCTGGAGTCACACCCTACGATTCTCTTTGGGCTCCTTCAAAGTTGGCTCACTATCTTCGTGCCTGGACTAATCACCATATGGTTAGGGAGGATCGGATTTGTCGATTGTGTACTTTGGCGGAGGTTGAGACTGAGACCCACTTTATATTTTGCTATCCCATCTACTATGAGATCAGAGGGAGATTTCAATTCCTTTTCAGAGATAGTTTTTCTCTTTCAGCATTTTGTTCTTTAGCTATATTGACCAACGATGTCTTGCACTCTACCTTCGAGAGGCCACCTAACTTTGCAAGCATACCTTGCAATCTCACTCATACCTAAGGGTTATACCTCAGATCAGCTCAGTAACACCTTTTTCTCCCCCTTGTCTCCACTATGGGGCGTGAAAAGGCCATCCAATATCAGTCATTCCAGGTCAGTCAAACACTACACCAGTCTTTCCAAACAAAGGCACTCCTCCAGTGGTTCACAGTTATATCCTTCTATGACTGGTTTCTTTGTACCAAGGAAGGATCCTTAGTTCTTACCTTGACTTCTCTGGCTTTGTGTCTTGTTTTGTTTCTTCTTAAACAATTTGATGCTCCTGCTTTGGGCAGCTCTTTTGTTTGTATGCTCAGTCCCATAAACCCTTGTGGTTTTTTGTTGGACATTAATATTATTATCTTATCTTATCTTTGTAATATATTGAAGAAACTTAGTAATATATAATTATGTTTTAACATAATAAATATTTTACAATAAGCAATCCATCCATCGACACATAACATTTTTTTCTGCTGATCAATGCACATTCTATCTTGTCTCAATTTGCAATCATCAAATAATCATCTATATAAAAAGATGAACAAGATTTCTCTAGTTCAAAGAGTTGAACTCTCAGTATTGAAAAACTAAATGATAGACTACTCATTGCGTAAAAGAAATTTGCAGATATATTGATAGATAACATTGCTAATATGGATCTGTCCATATCGAAGCAGGAGTATGCAATGGTCCAGCTAATCTATGAAATAGTTTTTCATTCTATCAATATTAGGAAGGCATTGTGAACATCAATAAATATCAAATAGAAGCATATCCCCCATTGACAACTTGAAGATCCTAGGTGGCATGATGTTGGAAGAAGCTCACTTCTACCTCCACACACATCCTCATAACAAACATCCTTGTATGTTTTCCGTGGAACTCTGTAAGTACACTTTACTAGAGGTTTTATGTGTTTCCCAAGGGACTTTATATTTAATCTTTAAGTTCATACTAGAGATGAAATTAAGTCAATACTATGGCTCATACATGCAAATCAAAAAATGCATACATTGCACTATGCATGGCATATATTCCAAAGCACAAAAACAAGCAATCAATCCTTTGGAAAAATAATGTAACTGTTAAGTCCTGAAATTTGCACCCTACTAATTCAGTGAAATGAATTGAAAATTTCAGGTAAAAATGGAATCACTCATAGGTAGTGGGATTTTCCTATGGAACTGAGTGAATCTCCGGGTTATAGGTTGGTTCCTTGTAATAAGTACCTAAACTCTTATTACTGAAATGAACTGAACTTTATGGGAAAAGGGGAAGAAATACATAAATGAACACCTAAAACTGAATCTAAACTTAGTAGGTGATACACCGAAACTTGTGGATATTGAAAATATGACTGTTAACAAACAGTAAGACTCTCCTTGTTGACAAACACTTCAATCCTATACTGGTTTGCATCAATATTTCATAATAAGGTCCTGACAATGAGGGCTAAGGAGGATGAAGTCATTCACATAACTATCTCAAAAATAGAAGGGCACAAATTAAAACCTACAAAGAAAGTACAAACTGCAACTAGGTGATGGATGAGACAAAATAACAAGGAATCTTAAAGACTCGCTTTCCACTTTATCAATCAAATACTTTCACACATAGAAACAAAAAGGAAAGAAGGCTAAATTTCAAGCAGGAAACTGTCACAAAATGATTCAGTCCATATATTGAGTATCCCAAAACTAAATTACAAAGAATGCAGAAAAATACATCAAGGACAAGAGAATGTCACAAAACTCTCCTCTGCATAATCACAACTCCCTAAAACCAAAGAGTTCAAGAGACTAAATACAAACCCCTTTGGATCAAATTCATGAAAGAAGCCTCCAAAAGGGGAGTCAAAACTCATCAAAATGATGACTAACACACACATAAACTCCACTAAGCCATTAAGGAACCAATGACTCACTTCTAACTGCCCATAAAATACTCCAACTGGTCATAAAGACCCCCAAATTGATTGGGCAAAGTCAAATTCGACCCAAACTAATCCCTAACAATGCTCATGTTTCCAAACTAAACCAACTGCTTAGTCAAAAATATAATGACTCAACCTGTCACTCCCTAAACACATGTCGATTTTGACTTGATGACTTACAAAATCATTAATATCAAACTAGCTGATATAATCAAAATAATAAAGACCTAACATGACTAAGGATTTGCATTGAAAGAGAATGAAATAAAAAATGGTTTATAAGACACCATAGAATATTTCATTTTACATCATAAAGACTATGCAAAACTTACTACTTAGAAGTCTTTAATAAAAATAAAACTCCTTAAAACCTTTAAAAGGTCACAACATAATTAGGAAAGGAGTAAAATCTCATTACAATGCCATCGGCCTTCAAAATTTATGCAAAGGAATTAAGGAACTTATATCTCGTTTCAACCCTAAAGCTTATTCATTTTGCACATTGTATTTTTTGTGGAGAGCTCGGCTAGGGTTTGGAGCCTCAATTTCCTTCATCTGTTGCACCTTGATGGTTAAATCTAGGGTTTTGAAAGCTCATTTTTTCCATCATTATGAGTAATCTTGTTGTTGTCGTGGGCTTCTAGAGTTATTTCTGTGGTTCTAGAAGCATGAATACTGAAGTCTCTTCTGGGGTTTTGATAGTCTTTTCTCCATCCACGGCGTCATTATTAAGTTGACTTCTTCATTGTAGCTGTTCTTTGATGCATCTTATGATCTTCTCCCCATTCTAAGGACTATTCTATGTTTTCAACAGTGACTGAGTCTTTAGATTTGGAATCATGAAACCACTTTTTTGTTTCTTTCTAATGTCATGACTAGGAAGATATTTTTTAACTGCTCGTGAAGATTCAACACCAACTTGGAGTTTTGCGGCTGCCATTAGTTCTCCAATACATTTTATGGAAGTTATATTTGTTCATGCATTTGGGTTTTTATATCTGCAGCCATTGACTAGGTGTTGTTTTTCTCTTTCTGGAATCTCCATTACTACTATTCATGTCGTGGTTGTAAACAGGGGTCTATTTTCTTTGCCATTTCTTCTTATGAAAAGTGTACCTCTGCTATTAGAACCGTGGGTCTTCAATAGTGATGTTTTTTGTTTAAACATGGGTGACATTCTGAAGCCGTTACATCTAATGCCTTGCCTTCTTTTGATTTCTGGGCACGTTTTTGTTTAAATACGTGACTCTTTCTGACATCTTCAAATGATCTTGTAACTCTGTGTTTACTTCATTTGTTCAGCTAAACTCCAACAGCCATTCATTTGGTTTCTCTTGACGCTTGGCCCTTTTTCGTGAACAACACTGATTGATTTGGAAGTCTATAGTTGTTTATCAAAACATTATTTTGGCCATTTCCTATGCTGTGACTTGAAAAATCTGTTTTGATCATAGTAATGAGACTTGCCACGAGTCGGGCGAGTCATCCGAGTCGGTGAGTCAAGTTACCTCAGCCGGGTCAAAATGACCCATGACCCTGGCTCGGCTGGTCAACTCGGCTAACTCGCCTGACTCGGCTAACTCAGCTGACTCGGCTAATTTTTAATTTTTTTGCCTTTGTAGTTACGTAATCGATGTATGTTATGTATGTGATCAAATTACCTTCTACTTTATGATGTTATTGTGTCTTTAATCTTTATTCAAGAATGGGTGCATGGAATTAATTTAAATCCCTAAATTTCAAGGGTTTTATCACTTTGCCGAGTCACTACCGAGTTCGAGCCAGGTCACGAGTCGAGTTACCCTTGCCGAGTCCGAGCCGGCTCCGAGTCTCGTTACTTTGGTTCTGATAATTCTGTTTTTATTTTCTGGGTATTGTAGTTTTGAAGTTGAAGCTTTCGAAAAGACAATTTTGTATATTCCTTTTGCTAGTAACCTAATATCTTTGCCCAAATATTATGCATTTTCTTCACAACATGTTTTGCCTTTAGATGAACCAGCTGTTGGAGATTCATTTGCTTTGTTGTGTAGAGATCATTCTTCACCCATGCGGATTTTCACTCAGCCTGAAACCTCCATAAGATATATTTCTTGTATTTGATCACCGCTAGACATTGTATCAGTATAATTGTTGGGGCTGGGTTTTATCTGTTGTATATAACCATGCTCTTTTTATTGGATTTTCTTAAAGCTTTTCTTCATAACTGGGTGCTTTCTCACCGTTCCATTTGCTGGTGTTGTTATATCGATCATCTTTTCTGTGGATGTCTTTAAGGCTTACAACTACAACCGTTATGAAGATCTTTGAGGTTTACATGATCTGGTAGTATTGCAATTCTGAATGATATTTCTAAAAGTTTCTTCTATTTCTGCTTTGAATATTAGCCTTATTTTCCAGGTTACTCTTATTTGACAAAACCCCTTGCTGCTCCTTGAAATTTTGATCCATTTGTATAGAATGTAATTATGAAAATACATTTCATTGCTGCAATTTCTGCTATTTATAGTTACTTTCCAGTACATATATACTCTGTAACAGCAACAGTAATAAATTTGCATCTCATTTATGTTCGAAGAAATATTGCAATATATGAGCACTCTGCTTGTAGTACCCCTCCTATAGCATTTCTGATGGTTCTATGCTACCCTTTTTTTGTACTTTTTCTTCTCAAAACTAAAAATTAAAGCTCCTACTCCTTGTGATGTTTATACTTTATTATCATATTCTTGAGCATAGAACATAATTTCTAATGTATGTGTTGTACTACAAAATGTAGGTAACAATACGAAACCTTTTTAAATTAGTTTTGCATTTTTTTCACTCTAGTTCATTATTTAATTGGTTAGTATTGATCAACCAATCAACTCCAATTAATATAATGAATCCTTTTACTAAAGGCTTTCGTAAAGTCTTTTTTGGTTTTTTGTTTGTCGAGACTATGCTTGATTTTTAACGACTTCAACATCCTTTCTTTTGTTTTTTAGTGTGTTTCTTGGTTTTTAGTCATGTGATTTTGCTCAAGTCATGGCCTTCGGTTTCCCCTTTGATTTGATCTAACATAGAGCTTAATCGAAGTTGTCAATCAAACAATATAGTCATTTTAATGCCAAAAAAGTGGACCTTTTTGATACAACAGCACGAATTAAAAATATCATGTTATATTTTTAATTTGACATTCACTTTTTGAAAAAAATAACTCAAATTCACTTTATGTTATGTTTTTAAGTTACTTTATCAATTAAATTTTCACTTAAAGTAACTATAGTGCACTTTATATTATATTTTTAAGTTGAGTTTACTTTTTGATTTTCCACTTAAGTGACTATATTAACTATATAGTTGAATTTAATTTTTAGCATTTAAATCAAATGCTCTAGTAAATATTACTTATTAAATGATATTTACATTTTATATTGTTAATATGATATGTAAATATAATTTATGTCTCATTTACATAATATTTTGTTGAAATAAAATTGACATATGCTAATTAGATCACTTAAAGTCATCAAAAGTGGACCTTTTTCATGCCTTTTCATGTAAAATCCATCAAAAGTGCACCTTTTTCAAAACATTGCATGCAAAATTCAACTTAGAATGTAAAGTAACTCAAAGGTGGACATTTTTTATGCCATTGCATGTAAACTCATTTGAAATGTGCAATGACATAAAAAAGGTGAGCTTTATAACTTAAATATGCCATTGCACCAAAAAGTTGAGTTTTCACTTAAAACATCCATACACCTCCAAAAGATGAGTTTTTAAACTAAAGACACGTTTTTAATATATGCATACACCTCCAAAAGGTTCCATTTTGCATTAAAACACATGCTCTTGCCCTTCCAAAACCCATTTTTGGAGAAACTTCATGTAATGAGCTCTTAAGAACACGTTTTTGGTGTTTTTGCTTCATTTCCTCCATGAAATTTCTTGAAATCTTTTCCATTGGGGTCATTTTTGCAAATCCATGTGTTTCCAAACATTGAGCGTTGAGATTTCATTCTAAAAACAGCTTCTACACGATGATTTTCAGTCACATTTTTCTCCAAAAATGTCCATTAAAGAGTGATTTAAGTCATGCTTTGGCTCAAATAGAAGTCGTTTTGGCATTTCAATCCATATATATACTATTGAAGAACATGTTGTTGCCATTAGATGTCAAAAAAGCTTCATTTCATGCCTTTTATGAATCATTTTTTTGCTAAAAACGCCCAGAAAATTGGAGTTTTTATCTAATTTTATGTGTTTTTTAAATCACTATTTTGTATTTCAATCCATGTATTAGCATTTGGAGAAGTTGTTTTTGCTTTCACAAGTCAAAAATGACTCAAAAACATGCATTTTTTAGCCACGTTTTTGCAAAAACAGCCTAGAGTTTTGTATAAAAAAATCATGTTTTTGTTCAAAAAATGGCATTTTCTGCCCATACCTTTGATCAAGAGGGGTTTTTTTTGAGTTTTAAGGCATGCTATTGTCTTTGAAAACAATGTATTTGGCATTTTCATGTCAAATTCGAACCTGCATTGCTCATTAATATTCATTGAATGCAACTACAGAAAACATCAAATTATTGTTTGAGAATCCAGATTTGGAGGAGAATTGGTCTTTAAAGTCTATGATTATTGCTATTTTGGCTCATAACCTCCAAGTAAGTGGACATTTTCAAACTTGCTCTTCAATTCATGCTTATATTGCTATTTTCATGCATATTATGGCTTGTTATTGCACACTTGTCTATATATAAGCCATGAAAAGTGCATTTTTCATTTAAAAATGTTGAAAACTCTCATTTTCACACTTTTGGAATTTCCCCAAATTGCAAATTCGAATATGCACTTGAAAGCAACTTTCTTGTTGACATGTTTGAGTTTAAGACCAAAGGCATGTGTTTGTTTTGTGCTTGTTTTTCGTTGTTTGCTTGTTTGTTTTTCGATTTTTCTTCATTTTGGAGAAATTGCAAGTTCTTTTCCAAGAACTTGTTCATGTTTCATTTCACTCCACCTTCCATTTCATGCAAAAGTATCATCACATTCCATTTCCATCATTCAATGTCACAACACTTCGCATCTCATTCGTTAAATGTGATTACATGTTTTTCATCTCATTCATCATCCGCACATGCATGTAATCTCATTTTTCACTTCCATTTTCAATCATCTCACTTTTCGTATCCACTCCCATGACACGATTACATAAGAAGTCTTGCGTGTAATTGCATCTCCAAAATCCGTTTTTGACTTAAAAGTCACTTTTTGAAAAGTCAAAAATGTCATATGCACGTTTTTCCATGTATTTTGACTTCACCTTTTCGACCAAGACAAATATAAAGTTCATTTCACCTCAAGTTGCATTGCATTTCCATCTTTCCATATGCATTTACACCTCCATGTGAAAAACACACGTCATTCCACTTCTTGTGTCATTACGCATTAGCATGCCATCTCACTTTTCATTCCTCATTACCTGTTGTATATACATGTAATCCACTTTCCGTGCAATGACATCTTGAAAGCCCAAGTCAATTGTTAAACTCAAGAGTCTTCACACGCATTCCCATGCATTCCACTTTCATGTTTCAAAGCATTTTCATCCTTCCAAGCACTTTTGCTTCAAAAAAAAAAATTAAAGGTGTTGATTGAAAGTTGTTCGGAGTTTACATCCGAACACCATCAATAAGGTTTTCAAAGTGTCAAAAACTCCAGTTTGTGTTGATCTACAAAGGAGAATTCACGACAAGATTTTAAATGACAATGGACAATTCATCAAAGAGAGTTAGAGTTTATCAAAAGATGCAGGACCATGGTTATCAAGGTGAATGCAGTAGCACAAAATACAGGAACTCCTAATCCTGTTGTCATCTAGGAATGCATCGCCAAGTACAAAGATCTTCAAAACAATCCTTAGGATTATTTCAATTCTCTTTCGTCTTTCTTCTTCCTCTTCTTCTTTCATGTTTGTAATTGAAGAGAATGTATTACATGAAAATGTGTAATTATATGTAAAACGACTTACATGTGTAATTACATGTAATGCGAGTTGCATGTGCAGTTGCATGTAACCCAATAATTTCTCTCATTAGTCAAATTGGGTCAAAGTTGGTTTAGTTGCTCCCACTTTTTCCTCCATATTTTTCTCAACTCCTATGCCTATAAAAAGGAGTGCCCCCTCATTGTAAAAATCATCTTTTGTTGTATGCAAGAAAGCTCTACCACACTTGTGCAAGCATAACTTTGGTTGTGTAGTACGAATTTGGGAGAAAAGTGAATAAAAGAAGCAATTAGATTCGAAGCTTTGACTAGAAGAAATTGTGATATAGCAAATTAGAAGCTTTGACTGTAATTTGTGCCTATTATCGTTAATTCATGTTATTATTGTGTGTTCAATAATAGAGCATAGTGATTTAAGAAGCAATCGGAGCCGAAGCTTTGACTGGGAGCGGTTGTGGCAATACATAGACTAGGAGCTTTGACTGTAGCTTGTATTGTCATCTCAAATTCATGAAAAATAGTTAGAATTCCCTACTTTTGGAAGTCTTTGTGCCCCAATGGTAGAGTTTATACTTATAGAATAGGTTAAAACAGGACTTAGAGCCAAACTGGTGCACTTTCCATTAGCCTTTGAGTTAGTGACGGTTTATTGGTATCACCGTTTACAACTTTAGATAGAAGTGTAGTTTGAGGTTTCATCTTGCCCATCACTTGCTCCACAAGTAAGTGGATTCTTTTCTAAAAGATAAGAGGAAAGAATATTGGTAACGCCCCTTACAAAATCTCTCAACTTCTTTCTTACCTTGAGTTGATCCAAGGAACGGTGAGAAAGGGGAGTCTTCCCTTTAAGGTAGGAGAGACTCTGTCTCACAGTCTATGGTTGGTCATCCTATTTTGCGACTAGATTTTACCCAAAACTAAGGTTGCAAAATATCCACCCAACAGTTTTTTGGCGACTCTACTGAGGATACGATGCACATTTGAAAGCCTCATGCTTTCACTTGAAGCAAATCTATGTCCTTTTTCATCGTAAATATTCATTGTAATTGTTTCACGCATTTACCAAGGACATGTGAATGGCCCAAGGTCCTTGGGGAAATGTTTTTGGACCGTTGAATCTAGCTCCGCCTCTACATGATCTTCTAGATGGCTCACAAAAGAACTTCCTCAAGTTTTTTGGTGATGAACAACATCTTGATGAGCATATTGCTAGTTTTTACATTGCATGCAGTGTTCATGCTATTGAATATGAGGACATGTATGTAAGGTTGTTCGTGGAAACTCTACAAGGTGCGAATGTTGATTGGTTTTACCATTTACCGCCATGTAATATCACAAACTAGGCTACTCTCATAGCCAAGTTTGAGAAAAGGTTCAAGCTTCCTGAAGATGCTCATTCATTATTGGCCCAACTTGCTCAACTGAAGAAGTCATCTCATATGCCTATGCATGAATTTGTAGCTCATTTCAACAAATTGACACGAAGAATTCCAGTTGTTGCTCAACCTACAACTATCAATCTGAAGTGTTTCTTTGTCAATGCTCAAATTCCTGAAGTCAGTTTTCTATTAAGGAGAGAAGCCCCGACTACTATTGCAGCTGTATAGACATTGGCCATTGAAATTGTAATGTCCCTATTTTCAGAATGTGTTTGAATGTTGTAACCTTTCCAATTCCTTCTTTGATGGTTGATCATCCTGATTGGTTTCTGTAGCTTCACCATTTCCTGATATGTCCTACTGTATATTCCCCATTCTGAGTTTCTCCTCTTCTACAAACTACTCCATCTTATCCCTGTTTGCTCCTTATTCCTTTCTTTATTATTTTTATTTACTCCTTAATGCTGCCTTTTTAATGTTCTATATCCTCTTATCACATTGTTTTCTTATATATGTGACTTTGACCTTATATTAGAATTTATTTTCAATCTTACGTATCATCTATTATAATGGATGATGCTTACATCGCATCTCATATACTTTGTTTGTTGACTTCTTACTTTCTCTTTATCGGTTGCCAATAATAAGCAAGTGTCTTTTCTTCTATTTCCTTAATTTATCCTTGCCCCCTTTTGAAATTGTTTCTATATTGGGTATATATTTTGACCCTTTTCTTTCTTCTTTGGTAACTACATTCTGGATATTATGTGCACTAAGACTGATGTTTTATTTTTATCTAATCTAAAAAGTTTCTATCCATTCGGAAGCCAATTCTCACTTTTCCGAGTTCTATTAAACCATAGTTTATCCAATCGTTGGTATAGAAGCATTGCCTCTATAATGACTGCTATTGCATTCACTGCTTCTATCTGCCTGCATGATTCTTTCTGATTATATGATGGGCGTTGTGTGTATTCTTTTCTGCCTATCAATCATTTCTGAGCTTTAATGATTATTACTACTGCTGAGGATGATGTATGGTGGCTTGTCTTTTCTCCCCTATGATGCTTAAGATACTTTACTGTTCAGATTCAGTGGTGATCATTGGCTGGAGTTTGTGATTGCTCAGGGAGGTGTTGACATGGTGATTTGATTGACTGGATTGATGACAATAACTTTTAGTTAATGCTGTGTCTATGGCTTCATCCTCTGTTTTCAATACCTGTCAAGATATGAATAACATATATGTTTTTACTTCTAAAGCCGGCTGTAGACTCTCTAGGTATAGTAAAGGTTTGTTTCTTATGAATACCACTTTATATGTATATACTGCTGTAAGCATATATATCAATCTCAATATCTACTGATTATATATATATTCTGTAATTTGTATATTGTTTTCTAATGTATGCATTATCCTCTAGAATATCTTGTTTTCTCTGATATATTATACTCGGCAATAAGAATATTGTCTGCTTCCTATCCCTGCTCTTCCCCCCTTCAAATGACCCCGTCATCCCCTAAATATATTGTGAAGCATGAAGGGTCACGATCTTTAGACTTGGTCACCAGCATTAATAGGTGAAATGATTGATTAATATATGAAATCTTTTATATGTATAAATGATCTATGTTAGAATCATTGCTCTAGCTTTGTCTCTTAGAGACTTTGTTTGTTTTATTCATTATATAATATTTCTATTCAACTTGTATAAATAATTTATTTCATTGTTATTATTATTTATGTTCTAATTATTTGTATTTTAATTGTATTATTCTATATCTTATATAATAATGATATTATTATACTATTATTTATATTATATTATTATACATTTTTATTTGTATTTAATTCTATATTATTATTGTTTCAATAATATTTGTTAAATTTCAATTAAAAATGGGGGACATTATAGAAATTGAAGATGATCTTATTCTTGCTGGGAAAATAAGAATCAAAGCAAGTGAATTTGAAGAAAGTCATCATTCTTACAATTAATCCTCTTTGAGCACGAGGATGGATCCTGCAGTGCAATGCTTCAAAAAGCAAAGCTCAAGGCATGTTCTACGAAGATGTATAAAAGGAGGTCTCTTCCAACTATTCCTCATAGTTCTATTGTTGGGAATCAACTAAATTTAGCTTCACCATCTAAGAAGCTTGCAATTGAAGCACCATTAGCGAAGGCAATAGTGAAGCATCATGTGTTTGATGCTAGTGATCTTGCTATTCTCTTCCTGAAAAAGGAAGAAGACATAGCTGGCAACTCTCATATTTGGTGTACGCGGTCTCAAAATGCCAGTGATGAAAAATGAGGAAGGAAGATTTTTCCTCCAATGTCAAAATAATCATGTCATTAAAGTGGACATGCAAACAAGTTCAAAGCAAGTTGAAAATGATATGTTTGTATCTAAAGGTCATGAAGTTGAAAACATTTTGCATAAATGCTCTACCTTGAAGATTGAGAAAGAACTTCTCATAAACCATAAAGACACTCCCAAGTCAGAAGTTTGTGAAGAGTATGTTGATCTTTGCAGTATAGGAATGTCATCACAAAAATTCCATGAGCAAGGTTTTCTTGATCATCCTTAGGTGTCGGTGATTGATGAACCAATCAAGCAAATTGCAATTGGAAAGAACTCAGAATTTGTTCTATCAAGAGGATGTCCAATCTGACATCTTGCTTGCTTGGAGGCTAATGGAAAGCTAGGGATTCCACATGTGCCTGAACTTGAAAATACTATCAAAGAAGATGTCAAAGAAGAGTGTTTGGTTTTAGAGGAGCAGTTTCAATTCACGAACCTTTCTTAGAGCAGTAGTACACATGATTCATCTCAAAAAGGTGAATTTCTTCATTTCTTCCAAGCAGTGTTACATTAGGCCTTGACATCATTGCTCCAGTTGTTCGTGTTCCATCAATATGAAGTTGCTTGTAAACATGCAAGCTACTAAAAAAAGGTAGCTATTTTGTTGAACCCGTAAATGGTTTCATCTAAAATTTGTTTTTTTTGGCTAGTTTTAATTAGGTAGGTTTTTCTTTGTTTTCAATAAGTGTGCTTGCACATTTTTGTTTCATTAGATTTGCTTTGCTTTAGTCGCATTAGATTTCCTTTTGCTTTTGGTCGCCCGACTCTATAGCCCAATGGAGTGGATAAAGGCAATTAGAGAATTGGATTCTATGTGACTCTTTGTTTCCAAGAACAAATGAGTAACATTCCCTAGACAAAGCCAACTAATGTCTTGCATTTTGTCACCATAAAATGTAGGTAATAGTATAAAACTTTTTCAAATTAGTTTCACATTTTTCTGAGTTTAATTCGTTATTTAATTGGTTAGTATTGATCAACCAATCAACTCCAATTAATATAATGAATCCTTTTAATGAAGGCTTTCGTCGAGTCTTTTTTGTTTTTCTGTTTATCGAGTGTATGCTTGATTTTCCAGGCCTTCAACACCCTTTCTTTCGTTTTTTAGTGTGTGTTTCTTGGTTTTTAGTCTTTTGGTTTTGCTCAAGTCATGGCTTTCAGTTTCCCCCTCGATTTGATCTAACATAGAGCTTGGTCAAAGTTGTCAATCAAAAGATACAATCATTTTAGTACCCAAAAAGTGTACCTTTTGATGCAATAGCATGAATTAAAAATATCATGTTATATTTTTAATTTGACATTTTTTTTTTTGAAAAAAAAAGCTTAAAATTCATTTTGTCATGTTTTTAAGTTACTTTATCAATTAAATTTTCACTTAAAGTAACTACAATGCACTTTATGTTATATTTTTAAGTTGAGTTTACTTTTTGATTTTTCACTTTAAGTGACTATATTAACTATATAATTCAATTTAATTTTTAGCATTTAAATCAAATGCTCTAGTAAATATTACTTATTAAATGATATTTACATGTTATATTGTTAATATGATATGTAAATATAATTTATGTCTCATTTAAGTAACATTTTGTTGAAATAAACTTGACATGTGTTAATTAAATCACTTAAAGTCATCAAAAGTGAACCTTTTTCATGTCTTTACATGTAAAATTCATCAAAAGTGGACCTTTTTCATGCCATTGCATGTAAAATTCAACTTAGAATGTAAAGTCACTAAAAAATGGGCCTTTTTTATGCCATTGCATGTAAACTTACTTGAAATGTGCAATGACATAAAAAATGTGAGCTTTATAACTTAAATATGCCATTGCACCAAAAAGTTGAGTTTTCACTTAAAACATGCATACACCTCCAAAGGGTGAGTTTTTAAACTAAAGACATGTTTTTAATATATACATACACCTCCAAAAGGTGCATTTTGCATTAAAACACATGCTCTTGCCCTTCCAAAACCCATTTTTGGAGAAACTTCATGTAATGAGCTCTCAAGAACACGTTTTTGGTGTTTTTGCTTGATTTGCTCCATGAAATTTTTTGAAATCTTTTCCATTGGGGTCATTTTTGCAAATCTATGTGTTTCCAAATATTGAATGTTGAGATTTCATGCTAAAAACAAGTTCTTCATTATGATTTTCAGTCACGTTTTTCTCCAAAAACGTCCATTTCAGAGTGATTTAAGTCATGTTTTGGCTCAAATATAAGTTGTTTTAGCATTTCAATACATATATATACTATTGAAGAACACGTTTTTGCCATTAGATGTCAAAAAAGCTTCATTTCATACCTTTTATGAATCACGTTTTTGCTTAAAAACGCCCAGAAAATTGGGGTTTTTATCCAATTTTATGTGTTTTTAAGTCACTTGTTAGCATTTGGATCCATCTATTAGCATTTGGAGAAGTTGTTTTAGCATTCACAAGTCGAAAATGACTCAAAAACATGCATTTTTTGGCCACGTTTTGCAAAAGCGGCCCAGATTTTTGTGTAAAAACGCCACTTTTTGTTCAAAAAACTCAAAAAAAAGGCATTTTCAGCCCATAACTTTGATCAAGAGGGGTCGATTTTGAGTTTTAATGCATGCTATTGTCCTTGAAGACCATGTATTTGGCATTTTCATGTCAAATTCGACCCTTCATTGCTCATTAATATTTGTTGAATGCAAGTACAGAAAAAGTCAAATTATTGTTTGGGAATCCAGATTTGGAGAAGAATTGGTCTTTAAAGTCTATGATTATTGCTATTTTGGCTCATAACCTCCAAGTAAGTGGACATTTTCAAACTTGCTCATCAATTCATGCTTATCTTGTTATTTCAATGCATATTTGGCTTGTTATTACATACTTTTCCATATATATGCCATCAAAAGTGCATTTTGCTTTAAAAAAATGATGAAAACTCTCATTTTCACACTTTTGGAATTTTTCCAAATTCCAAAATCGAATTTGCACTAGAAAGCAACTTGCTTGTTGACATGTTTCAATTTAAGACCAAAGGCATGTATTTTTTTTGTGCTTGATTTTTGTTGTGTGCTTGTTTGGTTTTTAATTTTTCTTCATTTTAGAGAAATTGCAAATTCTTTCCCAAGAACTTGGTCATGTTTCATTTCGCTCCACCTTCCATTTCATGCAAAAGCATCATCACATTCCATTTCCATCTTTTCATGACACAACACTTTGCATCTCATTCGTCAAATGCAATTAGATGTTTTTCATCTCATTCATCATCTACATATGCATGTAATCTCATTTTCCACTTCCATTTTCACTCATCACACTTTCTGTATCCACACACACAACACGATTGAATGAGAAGTCTTACATGTAATTGCATCTCCAAAACCCATTTTTGACTTAGACTCACTTTTTGAAAAGTCAAAAATGTCATATGCATGTTTTCTCATGTATTTTGATTTCCCCTTTTCCACCAAGACAACTATAAGTTCATTTAACCTCAAGTTGCATTGCATTTCCATCTTTCCATATGCATTTACACCTCCATGTGAAAAATACATGTCATTCCACTTCCTGTGTCACTACGCAATAGCATGTCATCTAACTTTTCATTCCTAATTACATGTTGCATATACATGTAATCCACTTTTTGTGCAATGAAATCTTGAAAGCCCAAGTCAATTGTTAAACTCAAGAGTCTTCATTCACACGCATTCCCATGCATTCCACTTTCATGTTTCAAAGCATTTCCATCCTTCCAAACACTTTTGCTTCAAAAAAAAAAAAAAAGTTAAAGGTATTGATTGAAAGTTGTTCGAAGTTTACATCCGGACACCATCAAGAAGGTTTTCAAAGTGTCAAAGACTCCAATTTGTGCTGATCTACAAAGGAGAATTCACGACAACTTGAACGAGAAAAGCTTGATCACATCAAGATTTTGAATGAGAGTGGACAATTCATCAAAGAGAGTTAGAGGTTATCAAAAGACGCAAGACCATGGTTATCAAGGCGAATGCAGTGTCAGGAACTCCCAATCCTATTATCATCTAGGAATGCATCGCCAAGTACAAGGCTCTTCAGAACAATCCTAAGGATTGTTTCAATTCTCTTCCATCTTTCTTCTTCCTCTTCTTCTTCTTTCATGTTTGTAATTGAAGAGAATGTAATATGACTTACATGTGTAATTACATGTAATGCAAGTTACATGTGAAGTTGCATGTAACCCAATAATTTCTCTCATTAGTTAGACTAGGTCAAAGTTGGTTGAGTTACTCCCACTTTTTCCTCCGTATTTTTCTCAACTCCTGTGCCTATATAAAGGAGTGCCCCCTCATTGTAAAAGTCATCTTTTGTTGTATGCAAGAAAACTCTGCCACACTTGTGCAAGCAGAAGTGTGTAGTACGAATTTGGGAGAAAAGTGAATAAAAGAAGCAATTGGATTCGAAGCTTTGAGTAAAAACAATTGTGATATAGCAAATTAGAAGTTTTGATTGTAATTTGTGTCTATTGCCTTTGATTCATGTTATTATTGTGTGTTCAATAATAGAGCATAGTGATTTAAGAAGTAATCGGAGCCGAAGCTTTGTCAGGGAGTGATTGTGGCAATACATAGACTAGGAGCTTTGACCGTAGCTTGTATTACCATCTCAAATTCACGAAAAATAGTTAGAAGTCCCTACTTCCGGTAGTCTTTGTGCCCCAATGGTAGAGTTTATTCTTATAGAATAGGTTAAAACAAGACTTAGAGCCAAACTAGTATGCTTTCTGCTAGTCTTTGAGTTAGTGATGGTTTATTGGTATCACCGTTTACAACTTTAGATAGAAGTGTAGTTTGAGGTTTCATCTTGCCCATTACTTGCTCCGTAGGTAAGTGAATTCTTTTTTGAAAGATAAGAGGAAAGAATATTGGTGACGCCCCTTACAAAATCTCTCAACTTCTTACTTACCTTGAGTTGATCCAAGGAACGGTGAGAAGGGGGAGACTTCCCTTTAAGGTAGGAGAGACTCGGTCTCACACAGTATGGCTGGTCATCCTATTTTGCGACTTGATTTTACCCAAAACTGACGGATGCAAAATATCCATCGAATAGTATGCATGTGATTTACGATCTCCTACTAATGTCCTGCCTCTTCTATGCAAATGTGCGAGATGGTACAATGATAGAATATTTATGTACAGAGGTACTAGCATTGCTTAGATCTTTTGATCTAACTCATTACTCTTTCTCTTGCAGGGCACAACTGAAACTTTGAAGGTGAGGCATGAAGCAACTAACAAGAGAAAGCAATCGAGAGGATGCTTAACATATCTATTCTATTCTTTCATTTTTCCATGTTGATTACATTTGTATGGAATAGAGAGGAACTTAGCAGCAAAGAAACAATGACTACTCTTACAGTCCTTTGTGTGAGAGAATTTTTTTTTCCACCTTTTTCCATTCAATCAAAATTTATAAATATCAGTTGTATAAAACAAAGGTCATTTATACTATTCTTTTGTCATTTTGAATGAAATTTGGATTTTACCACCTTGAACATAAGCTGAAAGCAACAGAAATATACACTATACTTTATCTGATCCTTTTAGTACTGAATTTATCACGAGTGAAAAATCAGTAACAGTAACATAGCATCAATTATGAAGGAATTGTTCACATCTAGGTTTAGTAGAAATTGGAATAATTTGCCTTCAAAGATAAAGAAGAAACTATATCACGCTCATTAACAACCAAAAGTAGGCCAATGGAACTCAACAATACAAGTTGGGATAGAAATGGTGCAAAAGAAATCTGTAATTCAAACTACTAAAAGACACCAATAATGTCAAGATAATGGAAAAGGTAAACTCTAATGTAATGTCCCCTTCCAATTTTTCCCTAGAATAACAATGAAAATAAGTTAGGGTTAAGGTGACATCTTTACTGAGTAAAATATCTCCTTAAAAAATGTGGTCCTGGATTTAGATCCTATAACCATAACCAAGGGAAGATACATTCATGCATACATATATACACAAACATACATACATATATACTTCCAACTATTAGGACAAGATAATAACACACTCTTTATATTACCATTCAAATACATTAGAGTTTGAGAGAATAAGCATGATACATTCGCCCAAAGTCATTCTGCACTAAGCCCAATAGTGGATACACCCTCTTGGCCTTGGTGAGGAAGCAACATGGATATCCACTCAATGTGGCTTACTTAGTGGGGTGCTTGTATCTGCTTTCTCTATCCATGCCTCGTGCCGTTAAGGGAAATAGCCATCATTATCGAGTTCAAGAGGAAATCTTAATGGGGATTCTTGATTGTTTTATCTAAGCCCAAGAGCGGATCTTTCTCCTCATGGCACCTAGGGTAAGCAACATGGACTCCCCTCGAGGTGACCTACTTAGATGTTAATCTCATACCTTCCCTCTTCCTTACACCTCCTTCGTTCCCTACATAATGGCGGTTTACAAACAAATTTATTAATAGGCATATACATTATATAGTCATACAAATATTTATATAAGGGATAGATGTTGACAAATAAAGCATAGGCAATATGCATCCCATGAGAATAATTATTAGATGTTGTTATAACAGTTCTGAAATGATCAGGAGTCTGTTACTTTCCTATGCCTGATCAGGATATTCTCTTATTGAACAATGGCTATATTTACTTCTACTCAATGATTTTGTAAATGATTACTTCCTTAAGAAGGTTGATGTTCCTTGGAAATGATTGCTTGTTTATTAAATATTGTTGAATGACTGATATTTGTATATTTGTATGAATGACTAATTGATTGGATGAATTCTGGAAATTTAATGATTCCAAGTGTTGGTGAGTTATGATTAAGTGTTTTTTATCAGATGATTGAAAATGACAATATAATTAATGATTACTTACATGATTTCTTGGGGGATTGATGAATAGATGGATGAAGGAGTTGTTTGAACAGATTCATGAGTGAGGATTGATATGTCCCCCTTCAATGCTTGGAATGACATATCTACTACAAAGTGGTGAAAGGGTCACCACCTTTCAAAAGAATTGAATCGTCACTACTCATTTGTTGTCTTTAAGAATAATATATAATTCCCCGTATTGATCTCCCTTTAATGTCCTCCTCAAATAAAACCTTCTCCCTTTTATAATTTCTAATGTGGGGAGAGTCACCTCTTCATCATGTTTGCTCTTTATAAGAATTGCAACCTTTTACAATTACCACCCTTTGGAAAAGTCAAAACCTTCCATACTTACCACCTTTTCAAAGAATCATAATCCTTCATAACTTTTTCCTTGTGAAGGACCCACTTCATTATTTTCTTCACATATATTCTTACCTAGCATATTGTTCTTCTGAGGTAGTTGAGGGGTTCGGCCTACCTGGCAGAGCTCATCATTGGTTTGGCCAGACCTCTACTCTTCTTGGTTCAGTTGACACCTCGATGGATCGCCTTCCCTCCTTTCAATTCTCCCTGGATGCCCATACCTCCTTCATTGTAAGCAGGAGTTGAATGAGCATGTCAGGATTGACATTTGCAAACAATATATCATCACGACGTGGAGTAGCCCTCTGAGGGGGTGGGGGCTCCGCCTAAGGATGGCTTTCTATGCTGAGCACTACATGGATATCGAGGACAAGATCATTGTTCGACCTCAGTACCTCGCCCGCTGCTAGACCCATGCCCTTTGCATCTCCTTGGGTCCTTTAGGGTGGGTTCTCATCATCTACGTTTACAAACAGAGCACCACATAGACAGAGATGACAGGATTTGCTACCTCTACACTCTTGAGGAGGCAAAGTCGGAGACCCATTTTGTCTTTTGTTGCCCTATCTACTATGAGATCAAGGGGAGGTTCTACTGCTTGTTCAGAGGGTGTTGGAACATTTCTTTCTTCCGATACACTAATCAGCAATCTCTTGCACTTTATCTCCAGCAGGCCATGTGCCTTCAAGATCACATTCTTGAGCTCTAGTTCCTACCAAGACGGACTTTAGACCAACTCATCACCTCTTTCTTCACTCTTGGATCTCTTGCCCGAGGGATGAAGAGGTCACCTAACCATTCTTCAAGCACATCAGATCTACAAGGCCTCACAGATGATACACCGACAACATCACCCTGTCCCCAGCAGCTCCTTGAGACTTCCCAAGGCCCACATACACCTTCGCCCTAGGCCGTATCCTATGGTTTTGAACTACTTTTCTCCTGTGATGAGTTCTTAGTTTCTTCTTGTTTTGTCTTTTGGCTTTCCTATTTAATTTTTTTTGTGGATACTATTTGGTGCTCCCGCTACTAGTTGTGGCCTTGTTGTATGCATTACAATCCCTTAGACCTGTTTGTCGTCTCCTGCTAGACATTAATAATTTTATCTTATCTCCATTATTTCTTTCTTAATTCATACCTTCAAATTATGTCTTCTCTTTATACTCCCCATTTAAGTTTTCATATACTTTGCTTCTCAATTTGCATCAAAATATCCCTCCACATCCATATAAGCATCTCTTTTGTTTCTACATATTTTTTATTTTCATTTTGTAAGCGGGAGGGTATGCGTAGCTCCCCATGACTCGGGTTCGAAAGTGCTCTTGGGTTAAAGAGATGTGGGTGGAGGATCTCACCTGGGGGGGACTAGTCTCGCCCTTGCTTGCACAAGTTGCTGGTCACTGGGCAAGGTCATGGGGGTACCTCCTTGTATAATAAAATAAAGTTTATTGTAAAGTTTCCAAGTCAATTGAAGCATTTCCTTTGGAGTGGGTTCTTTCTAAGTTAGGCATTTCAACCAAGATAGATTGAACTCTTCGCTTGAGTTCGATAAGCGATTTGAATTGTGAGTTTTATCGACATGATCATATATCATTTCAGTATTGGCTTCAAGATCGTTGGCAGACTTGTCTCATGGAATCGTAAGCCCTTTCTTGTTCACATGATTTTTTCTACATATGGAATGACTCATTTACTAGGTGTGGTTTCAAATTTCCATCGCAAGTACATACCTAGCGAATACCTTGATATTTGGCTACTTTTAAGATTGAAAAGGAAATTATTTCTACTACAATTCTTTCGTCATGTGTTGTGAATGACTTCATGACTAATCTTTATTTTCTACCATGGAAACTATGGCTAGAATTAAGGGATCAACAAAAGGAAAAGGTTCCTTACTCACATATGCTAGACAACTTCATTACACACCTCTGTCCATAGCTGCATAAGAGACTTCCATGCCATGGCTTCCATATTGTAGGTTCATTGATCGATATCAATCGCTTAAGGGATGTGTGATTCATTTGATAACTTTGAGAACATTGCTCAACATCTGGAAGTTTTATAACTTTGAAGGTGAATAAAGATTTTTGAGGAGCACGACAGTTGCCAATCATTCCCCTATCTTGGTGTGTAATTTTTCTAAAGCACGGAGAGGTCAGATTCTTTGTAATTCTATACTTATTTGTAATTTAGTAGGCAAATAATACTTAACATCTAGATTGATCTTTGGATGAATAAACATTTGCTAGAACTGCTACCATCCTTAGATACCGATTTCTCCTAGAAACACCGAATGTTGATGCTCATGCGTTTTGTTGAGCAGGTGCTTTTGGATGCACCCAAGAAGCTCATTCCGGGCCTGTGAATGCTTGGGGAGGCGTTATGAGTGCCTCCCCAAGCATGCACAAGTTCTAAATGAGCTTCCTGGGTGCATTTAGGAAGCATTCGAACACATCAGAGCATTCGCAGGCCCAAATGCTTTTCCAACACCCAAATAACTTAAAAGTTGTTTTTTTGAGATGATGAAAATGTGGGTTTTTTTGAGAATCCTTATGATTCTGATTCCTGAATGATTGAATTTGATTAGTAAATCTTGAGTCTTGACTCTTGATTGATCAACATTGAATCATGAACTAAGTTATGATTTTGTCATTCAAATTGCATTGGAATCTTGAACTTGAGTAGTTAACTAATTAGTTATTTCAATATGTATATTTATTATGTACTAAAAACAGTCACGCATCCGATTCTCGCATCAGCATCAACATCAACAAAGTGCAAGATAATGTTTCCCTTTCTGGTTTGTAATAATGTTAAGTATATTGTCACAGTTTATTGATGTTTGTATTTGGTTTGTTTAGATATTCCATTTTATTGTCTCATTTAGAACTGAAAGCAAAACAAGAGCCAAGTGATATCTAAACGGCAATACATAAATAGCAAAATCTGAAAAAAATTGCAGGTGATATTTCATTTTAAACAAATATTCAATAAGAAAACAAGCAGAAGTAAAGATAATGCAAGGGGTAAGTAAATACAGCTTACTTTTGTAATGGCCTAAATTTGCACCCTTGTGTAAATTGCCATTTTGCACCATCCTTACCTTAGCCTAGGGCTCAAAATTCATGTCATCCACCCCATTTGTTTATCATGCCATGTCATCACCTACTTCAGAATCCCAACCACACGGCCTGGACAGCTCAAGATGCGACCACGGAGATGTTCACAAATCTGCAGACTTGTAAGTTGTCACTGAGGCATTATGCACTGCCAACCTATATTTGTAATGCCTGAATCCAACACCCACTTGCATGGGATCCAACTTGCATGCAGTATAATCTCATTTTTCACCTTCATTTGTTCTTGGTTGATTTTTCACTTCTCTGGGCAGTCTCTTGGACTCTCTTGATCATTTTGAGCTCTCCACACCTCTTGCATATCCACCATTTCCATACACTTCAAGCACAGGTTTATGAATGGGTTTCTTGGCTTTGGGAGTCTCTACCAGCACTCGTATATATTCTCCTTGCTTTGTGGTGTTGAAAGGAGTCTTCTCACCTCATCTTTTGTGTCTTTAGAGCATGCCGGTATCTTTGTCAATTCTCTTTATAGTTATCTTCTATTATCGGTTATCTATCAAAGTTGTGTCTATTCGGTTGTTGTGGGGGTGGAAACACCAAATCTAGGCTCTGACTAAGATGGGTCGCCAAACAACCACTCAACACTTTTCATTGTTTTTCTGTGTGCAGGTTCCTTGGAGGAACGAACTCAGCCAAGTTACTTCATCAACCTCCAAATCTGGTATCCTCTCCTTTTTCAATGTAAAAGCAATCTTCATTGTTCTGTAATTTCATTTCCTCTTTGTTTACTGTATTAGTAAATATTATAGCAGTTTAATTTTTTTTTGTTATTGCTTTTGTATGCTGTCTATATGGGACATGCATGCACCATGCTAGCATCCCAGACCTGCATTGTTGTCCGCATCTCATGTTGGTGTCCCAGGCGGTGAGTTTACAAAGTTCAGTATATGTTCTTTAGTTAGCTCTTCCGTTCCAGTAATCTAAATATTTCTATCTATTAGTATACTTTAGTTATTAGCGTTTATCTGCATTTTGCAATTTTTATAATTAAAGTCATTTGCATTCAAACACATTAAAATTCTCTTCAAAACATCCACATTTGATCCCCCACAGCTCTGTGCGCTAGTTGAAGTGAGGTGGTGCAAGGGAAGAGTCGTCCCTTAAGACTTTAACCAGTCTCTACGTTGGTGTGTTTTTCCTTCTCCACACCTTTGTATCTTTTGGAGACCTGCAACAAACGAGCATCCAGTGATGAAGCAAACAAGGTACATAAGAGATGGGATTTGTTGGTGAGCTATTCTCCTCCTCAGTCTAGATTGGCCATGTTGCAACCGGAAACGAATTTGAGTGAAAGCAATAACAGAATGAATGTCCTAATAGACCAGGAAGATATAGGCCTAAGACTCTTCTGTATGTCATTGGTGCACTCCTATTCTTCAGTTTTCAATGACCAAACACATTGGCATGTGGCGTAATCTCTATGGAAAGTTCTTTTGGCCTCGAGATAACCTAGTCAGACATTTACTTTCATAATTTAAAGCATGTTATGAGGATAATTTTTTTATCATTCTAAAATTCAAGATCTAAAACCTTACATAGGTGCAAGCAGAATCTACGGGTTGATGGGTTCAGCAATGGACAAATTTGTAGAGCTGCTGGCGGGGGAAAACGAGTTTGTTGGGACAAGCTCATGACAAAATGAACTAGTTGGTGACAGATTCAAACATGGAAGACTTGGTCCTTGGGATTAAACCGCAACAAAAGTGTAATAATCCCTGCTTGGTCTGATCAAAGAATTCAAGCTTGAACTAACAGAATTTTGTCAAACAGTTGGCGTGTAACCCAGTTGTTAAATTCTGATATAACAGAAAAGAAATCCGACTGCAGAACATACAGCAATAGGACTAAAGAAGTGCATACAAAGTGAAAACTCAAAAAATAACAGCACTTGAATTTAATACTATTCTCCAATTACAGCAGACCCGTACAATGATTTACCTGCCTATCTCGAATCATGGGGGAATAATTATTGAATGAATTCATACAAGCGTATTTATGTTTAGAATACTAACACATGGTTTACAATCACAAACAAAGCAATAAATAGAACCTGTGTAATCGCAGCTGGCTAGTAGTTTGTATTGCTTGTCTTGGAATGCTCTTCAATGGCCTCAGTTCTGGAAATGGAGACCGCAGGCCCTCCTTATCACTGGGAGGGAACATGTCATGGCTGAGAATTCCTTCTACGTTGCCCAGCTTATTCTATGCGACGTCTCTTCCACCCATCTGCTATATCTGTGATGTAGATGCCATCGGCTCACACACTACCACTGCCCTGTCCACTTGTTGACAAGTCACGATAGCACTCTCCAGTATCGTGATGCCACTATGGTTAGTCAGACCTTCAGACAACTACCTCATTGCACACCATAATCTCGTGGGTGACTGCTAGTGTTAACCGGTCTATTCAAAACTTAACCCAATGTGGATGCTTTAGGTGTTGCCGGCTGGTTGCCTACTCCCCTGTTCAATACTCCTGCACTTTATTTCCAATCACCACTGTTACTGCAGATCAATCCCACTGCTGTTAACTCCACTGTGATCTCCTTACTGTTGAGCTGCTCACATCCATCCTATACTGGAAACTGGTTTATGGCTAATCTCCCAATATTTTCCAGAATGCACAAATGCTAAAGTTTGTTGTTAACTTACTTCTTGAAGACGGATGTGACATCTATTAATGCTCTCCACTTCTGAAACAAACTCCAATGAGAGGCTGGGTTTTCGTCCACCTTCTCAACTTATCCCAAGGGGTTTCATCCTTGAGAATAATCCAATCACATTTAAGCAACCTATTGTACTTTATCAATATAATATATCATGCCCCAATCCCAATGTAGCTCCATGCTTTTATAACCTCGATATGAGGTAAGACGCAAACAACTAGGCAATGTGGGATAAAAAGCCAATTTCGTCTTTTAGTTACTGAAGTTACTTTATAACTTTATAATAACATTAAAATATTTAAATAAATCACTTTAACACATCTCTTGTAATACTTGTTTGATTGCAAAGCCATCTGAAATAGGAATCTCTCCTCATAATTCCCCATGTGACCAAATACACTTTCTAAAAATAGAAAGAGTCCATCTCTATTACTCTTAACTTACTATATATAGTAAGTATGGCAAATGGAGTCCAAATGATATTGAACGAAGGTCAAATTCATAAATCGCAGAATGTTGGAAATGAATCAATCCTCGGAAGACCCTCTAACCATCCTCATTAGCCTACGAGGATCCAATATTAGGTTAATCCCTGAAATTTTGATATTGGCAACAAATGGGGACATTACAGTCCTCCCTTCCCAAGATTGCTTGCCCTCAAGCAATCCAACAATCACAATGAACTCCAACCTACACCTAGATCCCAAATGAAGTAGTATGTGACACCCCTATTAATATGGAACCAACTGCATACCACTAACATCATCAGGACCAACATAACCCGTAGTATAGCACTCAGAACTTGTGCTAATGATGTAGGAGTTAGAATAACACTAGAAGAATCCCCCACAAGAAATATCTTCATCTTGGTTCTCACTCATATAATATAAATTGGACTAGAATCCTGATCAACAATCCCTTGAAGAGACGTAACTACAGGAGAACCATATGCACTCATGCCAACTATGTCAACCATAAGTGTAGCCACGTCAAAATCTATGGACACAAGAACATTACCAACTGCCACAACACAAAACTAAATCTTTACAGATGGTGAAAATTGAGCCCAACTCCACTCAGGTGAGTGATCAACATCAACCTCAAACAATGGATTTTCATAAGACAATGTTGCATCCGTGTCAAACGTAAGATTATCCATGAAATGAACATCAACACATTGTTGATCGATAGCATAACATGACTCTATCACTACCTCGCTCACCTTATCAACAATAACAAGTGTATTATCATTAGAGCACACATATACAACTGCTTGCATACTGCTAAACTCATTGGATGGCTCAACCAACACAAAAGTGGCTATTGATATGACAGTATCCTCCCATGCTCCTACTCCCACTATCACTGCATTTCCATCAAATACATGATCCAAGGAACTCGTGCCAACAACTGCATCATCTAACTTAACCTGACATAAATCCTCATCACATTCCACCTCAATTGTGCCCAACTCATGCAGTGTCTCATAAGAAATGTCCTGCAAATCTGAAGCAGCAACTGTATCATCACCTTCTGCTCTTAGAATAAGTGATATCATTCTCTACTCAAATCCCGATTTTGAAATCAATTGGGTCATCCGTTTGTGATTTTGATTCATCTCATTCACTAGCACATCCAATTGTTTCACAGTATCTTGTATCTCAAAATCACCCTCCATTAGTGGAAAAGTATGCTCTCTACGGGTGTAATGAATACCAAACCTTTTGTCACCATCCATAACACTGAAAATTAAGTCCTTTGCCTATGGGTCAAAAGAAAAGTGATGAGCACTCCTCAAAGTGTAATGCCAATAAAACTCTCAATCTCTTTCAAAGGCTCATTGTCATCAAACTAGATATCAGAAGATGGCTCCAATCTCTAACTCTAAACTATTGATCAAGCAGGATCCTGGGCACCCCTCTCAGCAAGCCCAACCACAAAATCCCTATTGGGAAGCATTGTAGCCAAGGTCTCTACAATCTTCCCCACCAATCGTCAAATAACACGAGAGCCCCGAATGAGAGCACCCTCGGATATACTGTATGAAATCTCCTGCAAATTTGAGCTCTCAAGCAAATACTCCATGAATGACTCGTTACAAAAGAAACTATATGTGGAAGTATCAATCTGCTCCTCTGCAATCCACAGCTGATCTCTCTGAAAATGTGACAATGCCAACCGTCCAATGCTATCAGCTATATGAAAAGAAGAAATAGATTCACTTCCAGTAGAAGGAAGCAAATCACCATAAGAGCCCATCTCCACGAATGCTCTCGCCTCCTCTGTACATACTACACTCATATCCTGGATGAATGTGTTCGCCACATCATCACGTCCCTCACCCTCAACCATAGAAGCAAACTCACCACCAACCACAATATGTAATTGAACAGGGTCTGGAGCTAGTGTTGACTGTACCCGTTCTAACTCCACAATAACCTCATCCAACTGTGACTGTGACTCCTAAAGAGCCAATTGAGTATACTGAAGGGAGTCCACCGTCACCTCAAACTCTTAGGTGAGCTCAACCACCTCCTCTTTCCCTAACAACGTCTCATAGTAGGTGCTACCCCACTCCAAAAGGTAATCTCTGTCATCAACTAACTGAGAGTAACTATGCTTCAAGATCCTAACTGCCTCTCGAAGCGCATGAACCTCTGCTAGGGAAAGACTACTATCAACGTGCTCATCTACATGGGGGCATCCCAACGAGATGTAGCTAGCATATGCCGAATAGCATCATAATGATCAAGAGACGAAGAAATGTCAATATCACTCACCTTCAACTGATAAGTAACATGATGCCTTTGTAACCCCCGACTCCTATGCAAGCTCTATGTCTCACTAACTGCACTGTGATAGGAAAATGAATCAAAATTGTCCACCACAAGATCACTCATACATGTGCTATCATCCTTGCACAGCTCTGCATCCGAGATACAACTACTATGTACATCAAACAACTCCTCCGAAGAAATAGAAGCCCTTGCAATCTCAATCTCCCCACATGTCTCAACTTCCACCTCAATTGTAAGATTTTGTAAACATCGATCCTAGGACTCATTCAAAACCTCATCAAAGTCATCACCCAATTTCTAACAAGGGGTATCATACCCAGTGCAACTTAGAGCATCATCCAACAAATCACCAGAGGTGTCCATACTATCTACATCCCCATCACTTAATAGAGCCTCAACTATCATCACCTAACTCTATGCAAGGCTGTGAATCAATAACACTAGAGCATGAACCCACATCCACCGACTCCGCTGTACCACCCAAATCACCAGCATCACAGTTGGGTGACTCCATACATGCATCGGTCCCACCTAACGAAGCAACAGCCTCCTGCACTAGAGCAACACTATGACAACTCCCATACAAATCTCCAATAATAATTCCTTCCTCAAGAGAGCCTAAAGTATCAGTAGCAACAACTGCATCAACTATCTCTGCACTAGTTGCAACAACTCTAGGGGCCTCAACATGCTGAAGCTTAGTGCCGCTATCCACCAAGGGTACTGACACATCTACTGATCTCTGTGAAATGGGTCCATCATCAACACTTCAGATAAGACTAGCGAGTGTCGTACTAAATGTAATTACATTTACACCATGGACACCTGTCAAGGAAAACTCGAGCTTCCTTCCCTGCAATCTCGATGTTAACCTAGCAAACACCATATACCTCACTGTCGTCTCAACTGTCTTTGGATCCAACAAGCTCTCCACCAACCTTTGTTGATGAAGTTTTAAGTTTTTCCATACTCTCCTGCAAAGCATTCATTTTCATGCTAAATTCCTCATTACTCCAACGGCTTCTAGAACTACCAGTCCTCCTATGTCTATCCATAGAAAAAAACTAGAGTGTTGGTCAATCCAAATGCAATAGCAAATCTAAAAATAAAATAACTTTCCTACTCCACGGGATAGCAGGACTTATAGCTCTGGCAATAACATCACTTTATTTCTCACGTAGAAATATTCTTCCAAACCTCCAATAGAATTAAATTTTCAAAACATTTATCAGAAATTTAAATCATTCAAATTAAACCTTTTGTAAAATGTTTCTGATGAAATCTCTGATTAGAATTTTTGATAAGCAATTTCCAATAACCACACAGGCTGGCAGATACACAGCTCTGATACTACTGTAATAATCCCTGCTTGGTCTGATCAAAGAATTCAAACTTGAACTAACAGAATTTTGTCAAACAGTTGGCATGTAACCCAGTTGTTAAATTCTGATATCACTGAAAAGAAATCCGACTCCAGAATATACAGCAATAGGACTAAAGAAGTGCATACAAAGTCAAAACTCGGTAAATAACAGAATTTAAATTTTATACTATTCTCCAATTATACCAAACCTGTACAATGATTTACCTATCTTGAATCATGGGGGAATAATTACTGAACGAATTCATATAAGTGTATTTATGTTTAGAATACTAACACGTGGTTTACAATCACAAACAAAGCAATAAATGGAACCTGTATAACCGCAGTTGGCTAATAGTCTCTACTGCTTGTTTTGGCATGCTCTTCAATGGCCTCAGTTCTGGAAATGGAGACCACAGGCCCTCCTTATCACTGGGAGGGAAGGTGTCATGGCTGAGAATTCCTTCTACGTTGCGCAGTGTATTCTACATGATGTCTCTTCCACCCGTCTGCTATATCTGTGATGTAGATGCCATCGGCTCACACACTACCATTGCCTGTCCACTTGTTGACAAGTCACAACAGCACTCTCCAGTCTCACGATGTCACTATGGTTAGTCAGACCTTCAGACAACTACCTTAATGCACACCATAATCTCGTGGGTGACTGCTACTGTTAACCAGTCCATTCAAAACTTAACCCAACGTGGATGCTTTAGGAGCAGCCGGCTGGTTGCCTACTCCCCTGTTTGATACTCCTGCACTTTATTTCCAGTCACCATTGTTACTGTCGATCAATCCCACTGCTGTTAACTCCACTGTGATCTCCTTACTGGTGAGCTGCTTACGTCCATCCTATACTAGAAACTCATTTATGGCTAATCTCCCAATATTTTTCAGAATGCACAAATGCTAAAGTTTGTTGTTAACTTACTTCTTGAAGATGAATGTGACATCTATTAATGCTCTCCAATTCTGAAACAAACTCCAATGAGAGGCTGGGTTTTTGTCCAACTTCTCAACTTAATCCCAAGGGGTTTCGTCCTCGAGAATAATCCAGTCACATTTAAGCAACCTATTGTACTTTATCAATATAATATATCATGCCCCAATCCCAATGTAGCTCCACACTTTTATAACCTCGATATGAGGGAAGACACAAACAACTAGGCAATGTGGAATAAAAAGCCAATTTCGTCTTTTAGTCACTTAAGTTACTTTATAACTTTATAATAACATTAAAATATTTAAATAAATCACTTAAGTCACTTGAACTTTAATGTCTCCTGAAATACTTGTATGATTGCCATGCCATATGAAATAGGAATCTCTCCTCATAATTCCCCATGTGACCAAATACACTTTCTAAAAATAGAAAGGGTCCATCTCTATTACTCCTGACTTACTATACATAGTATAGAACCTGGAGTCCAAATGATATCGAACAAAGGCAAAATCCATAAATCGCCGAATGTTGGAGATGAATCAATCCTCAGAGGACCTTCTAACCATCCTCATTAGCCTACGAAGATCCAATATTAGGCTAATCCCTGAAACTCTGATGCTGGTAACAAATGGGGACATTACAAAAAGCCAAAGGACTCAGAAGAAAATGAAATGGGATTGCAACGTAATAGATGAAAACAATGTGAAGGCAAAAAGAAGGATCTAGGATGTGCTAAGACACCTACTAACATCCAAGGTTGGAAACAACATAATAGCTCTAGGCAATGTCCACCCAAATCCCTTGAATGTCAAGAATGGAAGGTGCAAGGTTCTCACCACGAATGAGCCCCTTGGCAAAGAAAAGTAGTCAATATCTTTAGTTGCACACAATTCCTAAATGTCCATTTTAGCGAAGGCAAAAAGCAGGTCCTAGAATGTGATTAGACACATTAACATCCAAGGCTAAGGATACCATGATTACCCTAGCCATTGTCCGCCCAAATCACTTGTATGTCAAGAATAAAAGATGCAAGGTGGTTGCCACAAATGAGCCCCTTGGCAAAGAAAAGAACTAGTCAAGAGCCTTATTTACACACAATTTCTGTATTCCCATTTGAAGAAAGACTAATTCAAAAATCAAGCAATGTGGTTCTCAGTAATTACTGACTTCCTCAACCTAAATGATTTAGAAAAGACAAGTGCTTAAAATGCTTTCATAATACGTAAGGTCGCTTTAGATGGACATATCAGTCTGGTAGAAAAATCCTTCAGGCAAATGGATCACTTTAGATGGGCAAATCAGTCTTGCTGAAAAAAACATGAAAGTTATTAGCCTTCTTCATTCTGGAACCTAACTTAGATTCGAGAGTCAGAGAACTCACTTGATTTCAAAATGATACAAATGATAAGTTTCAGTAGAAATATTTATAAAAAATCAAGGGTTGGTTTCATGGATAAGCTGAACTACTGCATTGTATGTGATTAGCCAATTGAAGGTACAAGTTTTGAACTGTTCCACAAATTACAACTACTCGGCCAACACCATGAAATTTGGACTGACTGACAATTTATTGATTATGGAGGCCACCTACTGAGTTTGATGTGGCCTCTTCCAGTCACTAAGATTTCAATAATTAATTTGGAAACTATATTAATCATTGAAAGATTGAAATATTACTTGGGATTTTAAATTTTTAATGTACCTTATTATGAAATTCAAATCTACCACCCAAAACATGTTATCTTCTAGAAGTTGCATTACTTGATTAAGTTGGCATCAATGGCATCATACTGAGAACAATATTTATGCCATCAGTTAAACAGGAATATATTGCAGTGGTTGCAGTAATTTCCTTGGTTAAAAAAAAAATCGTTGGCTGATCTGAGAAAATTTTAGTCCAGCCCAAGCTGTTATAGGTCACAAACAGGAAGCTTCCTCCCCGGCATTAACACTGTCCAAATCCACAAACATTGAGGCCGAGCAAGGGCATGAGGCAAGCAAGCTCAACAGTTGAGCATGGATTTGAACTTGGTGGCTACATCAACGCCACAACATTTAAACTATCACACCATGCACTTAACCCCCATGATTGAGACATTATTAAGGTATTTAAATTTATGTTCCATTTGGAATTATCAGTTGATGTCTAATGACATATTGGAAAAGTACTCAATAAATTTGCTATACCTGATTTGTTTTGTTATGATATCTCTTCCATGTTGAATTCACAATAACTTGTGTTTGTTTCTTTAATTTTAAAAATTACAATAGAAGGATAAAATATAACAACCATTTACTACAAAATGTTAACATAACTGATGCAAAATTAGGCCCATCATGATGATTGCTGATGCTTCGCCAGGTGCTAGAGCTCTAGCTAGGGTTTTGTCATCCACTAGAGATTCCCTATTTGTTGGAACATTGCAGGCTTCGGCTGGGGTTTTGTCATCTGCAAATGGGGTTTCGTTGTCCGTTGGAGCTTTGCCATCTACAAGGATTGTTGGCTTCAACTGGGGTTTATCGCCTATAGATGGGGTTTGTCGTCTGCTACAACTTTGGCTAAGGTTTTGCCATCAGTTGGGGCTTTGTCGTCAGCTGGAATGTTGCTAGCTTCGGCTCGGGTTTTTCGGAAAAAGGAAGGAGTTTTGTGGTTCATTGGTGCTTTGTTGTCTATTGAGCTATCACGACCTTCAACTAGAGTGTGGTAGTGTGATGGAACTTCGATTAAGGTTTTTTTGGCTGTGGGAGTAATGTCGTTTTTGGTATCCTTATCATCTGTTAGTCAAGCTCTGGCTAAGGTTTTGCCTGTTAGGGGTTTGTCGGAAACTTGATCCCTATCGTCTATTGGTGCTTCTCTGTCTGCAGGGACCTTGTTGTATGCTAGTAAGCTCACAGTTTGGTCTTTAACCACTCATATTAGTTGGACTGGGAATAGCCCTGGCTTAATTTTGAAAGTGAAAGGACCTTCCCCTGATTCGAACCCTATTTGGATCTCTTTGGATGCAAAAGTGGTGGAAGATATTTTGTTTGCCTCTTCTAAGTTTTCTACCATGGTGTGATTTGTCGTTTAGTGGATTTTTGGTCGAGCCTTCTTGATTGCTCGAGTGGATCTCATCTCATTGGGAATCTTTTATTTCTGGTACTATTCACATCTTCCCTATGGCCAGTGGATTTTTTATCACTAAGTTTGATAATGTTGATGATAAAAAGTTGATCCTATGCAATCAGTCTTTCACTTGGGAAGATTTTTTTGTGTTGGTGGTGAAGTCGTGGTACCCTAATTTTCCCCCTCTTCTAAAATCTTTAACAAGGTTCCAATTTGGGTGAGGCTCCCCTATTTTCCTCTTCATTTTTGGGTTGACTCCCTTTTGAAAGTGGTGGGAAAGTTTCTTGTAGATTTCTTAATGCTAGATGATGTGTCAACTAACATTACGTGCTCTACTTATGTGTGAATCCTAAGGGGTCACCAAAAATGATTAACTCAGAACATTCTAAGGGTCTTTGGATTCAAATTTTAAACTATGAAGGGCTACCATTCAAATGTAGAAAGTGCTTTAAAAAGGGTCACTTGGAGGCCCAATGCGGATTACAAAGGGCTAAGACAAAAGAGTCTTCTTAGTTGAAGGGTGCTTGTTCTAAACATTATACTATTGTTAACAAAAGATTTTCCCAAAACATAACACAAGAGTCTGTTGGTATTATGCCTATTGGTTCTATAGATGTCTCTCCTGCTAGTACTCTCTTGTTGTGAATCTACTAGTATTGCTTCTAGGTAGTTTTGATGTTGGAAAGTTTGTACGTGTCTCTTCTATTAGAACTGGTCCTTTTGGGACTACTAGTAAAAATTTTGGTAGTTCTACTGCGACTATTGATTTAAATTCTACCCAAACACTTGTCCAAAGTAACGAGACTCACCGCGAGTCGAGCGAGTCTCCCGAGTCAACGAGTCAAGGAGGGCTTGCCGGGTCAAAATGACCTATGACTTGCAGGTCACGACTTGCTTGACCCGGCCACAACAATAAACGTCTAGCAAAGTGAAAACATTAAAAATTGCTTTTTTTAAAATATTTTTTTGTTCTTTTTTATCCTTAAGTCCCTCAAAAAGGCTTTCATAACACTGTATTGTGAGAAAAAGAAAGAGAGAGAGAGGAAGAAGAGAAATAGAGTGCCAATGTTTTGCAACCAACTGAAAGGAAGAGGAAAAAAGCTTGCATTTGTGACATTGGAGCAACTACATGCTTGCATTTAGATCATCAAGGAGTTTATAGGAGCTCTTCTCAACACTTCTCAACTCATTTCAAAGAGGTAAGAGTTGATTTTTTGGATTTTGATGGTTTTTTTCTCTATGCTTATGGGTTTTTTGGATAATTTTTTTTGTATGTTTATGGGTTTTGTTTTACTTTAGATCTTCATAAAATACAATGCTTAAATGGTAATATTTGGTCTAAAGTGTCTTATTACAACAACCTTGACATTTTTCCTTACTCACAATGGCTCCTTAGCTGAAAAACCCAAGCTCTCTAAAGGCAATAAAAAAGATAAGTGCTGGAAGTAAACCATAGAACTTCGAGGTAGAGGTAAAACTCAAACAAAAAGCCTATTTTGTAAGGTCGTTAATAGTGGGGGGCAAAATTGATTGAAATACCACATTGCTGGCATACGTGGTCATGATGCTAAGCCTTGTAAAAGTGCACAACTCCTGAGGCTAAACGTTTTTGTTATGTTGCCTTAGAAAAATATGAACAAGAAAAGGAATTAAAACAAAAAGAATTAGCAGAGTTAGCTTAGATTGATTCCAATTCCCTTCCACACTCATCTGGCACTGCTTCTGTATCTAGTTTTACACCCCTAGGTTCAATAGGTTGTGTTAGAGAAGGTGCTTCCCTTCCCCCCTATCATCCTAGTGCTTCTGCTAGTTGTACTTCTTCTACATCTATTCCTTGCACTACTAGTGGCGTAGCCCCTGCTAGTAGTATTGGCATCACCTTTGGTCCTAGAGTCAAAAAATCTATGTTGGAGAATTTTTTTGTACCATGTTCCACTCTTGGTGCACAACCCTCACTTGAGAGCTTGGTCTGGGGTAGGGAGATCCATGAAGCTGGAAGAAGAGCAATTTGCAAGTTTTGGTATTTCTGCAACATTCCATTTATAGCAGCCAGGTACTTCAACTTTATTTATATTTGATTGTTTTACTTTTTAAGTTTTAAATTCAATTTTTGAAATAAAATTTTATAATTTTAACTTGATATTGAACTATGCTAATTAAAATGTTTTTATAAATGTAACAGGACTCCTTATTGGCAGGGGATGATTGATGCGGTTTCCATCTGTGGTGCAGGGTTTAAAACCCCCACTGAAGATGAGTTGAGTGGACCCCTCTTACTAGAAATGGTTGAGGAGATGAAACTTGAGTTGGAGGACCATAGAAAGATTTGGAGACAAAAGGGGTGTACCATTATGACGGATGGATGGACGGATAGGAGGAATAAGACTCTCCTCAATTTTCTTGTTTCTAGCAGAGGTAATATATCATCCTCTACTTCTCGAAGTTTAAAATTTAATGCATGATTGAATAACTAAAATTTTGTTTTATTGACTATTTTATGATATTTATTTTGTTTAATTTTCACTTCCAGGATCCACTCTATTTTTGAAGTCTATAGATGCTTTCTCACATGTCAAAAATGCAAAATTCTTATGTGAGGCTATTGAGGAGGTCATAAGGGAGGTGGGGGAAGAGAATGTTGTCCAAGTGGTGACTGATAATGCAACTAATTATGTTGCTGTAGGTAAAATTTAAACTTCTAAGTTCTAAAAAATTTATTTGTTTTTCATTAAATTTTGAAAATTAACACATCTAAATTTTTAATTGTTTACTAACTAATTTAAAATTGCTGTAGGAAAACTTTTGATGGAGAGACACCCAAGAATCTTTTGGACTCCATATGCGGCCCATTGCCTCAACCTCATATTAGAGGATATTGGCAAGCTTGAATGTGTGAAATCATGTGTCGCTAAAGCCAAAAGTCTTTGCAAGTTCATCTATAATCATGCCTTGGCCCTCAGCATTATGAGAGAATACACGAAGGGAAAGGAGTTAGCTCATCTCGATATCACAAGATTTGCTTCTAATTTTATCACACTAAAATCCTTGTTCAGTTCAAGGTTAGCTTTGAGGTGTGCATGTTTGTTGGTCTACAATGGAGTTCCTCCTCCTTTGCCAAGACCCCTGTAGGGATAGATGCAACAAAATGCATTTATGATGAAGAAGGTTTTTGGGAGCCATGTAAGGAGATTGTGGAGGTAATTTAAATTTTAAAAGCTAAGTCTTAAAATTTTATAAATTAATTTATCTCATACATATTTATGTTTTATTTTCATTGTGCAACTTTGCAAAGTTTCATCATTCACTAAATTGTTTTTTTGTTTAATTGTTTTGTAGATCACTGAGGCCCTTGTAGCCCTCCTATGAGTCGCTGATGGGGAGAAGCCCGCTATGGGCTACATATATGAGGGCATGGATAGGGCCAAGGAGGCTATTAAGGCCAAATATGTAGGAGTTGAGGACAAGTATGGCCCTATTTGGGACATAATTGATAGGAGATGGCAAAATCTCATAAACCCATCCATACAGCAGCCTGTTACCTCAATCCAACGTACCGTTTCCATGAAGATTTCAAGGTAGATGAAGAGGTTCTTAGTGGCCTATACACTATGATATCAAAGATGGCCACTAATGTCACAGATATATTGCTTGAGATGAATGCCTATAATAATGCAACAGGGCCTATTTTTTCAAGTCAAATTTACAAAGAAGGTCGTACAAAATTGCAGCCAAGTAAAAATTGCAGCTTAAGCCTTATACAATCTAGTTTTTAAATTTCTAACTTTAAATTTCAAATTTTGAAATGAGACTAATATTTTTTTCTTTTCCTTTTTTCAAAATTCAAATAGATGGTGCCAAATTTTTCAGTCTTCAACCAAAATCCTTCAGCAAATCGTCATCCGCATAATGAGCCAGCCAAGTAGCGCTTATGGGTGTGAGCACAACTGGAGCATGTTCAAGCACATCCACTCGAAGAGGCGTAACAAGTTGTCTATGGAGAAAATGAATAAGCTAGTCTTAGTGCATTACAACCTACACATTAGGACCAGGGAGATTTTGGATAGTTACACCACTCTGATTACTCTAGAGGAGGTTGATCCAGAGTCTAAGTGGATCACTGAGGCTATTCATCCTGTCTTTGATGATGAGGACCTAGAGTAGGTTGACGAGGCAGACAGAGAGGCTGAGGTCGTGGCTATGGCAGTAGAGGAACAGAGAGCTATAGTTGTTCCTAGTGGCACCTCATAGGCACTAGCAAAGACTACAGCTGATCCTAGAGGCACCTCACAGGCTGATGCTATGGCTAATCAGCCATCCAGGACCTACCGTAGACGCCTTACTAAGGGGCATTTATGGATTATACTGAGCCTGAGGTTGAGGTTGGGGATGAGGATGAGGATGAGGACTAGGAGCAATAGCTATAGTCTTGTTTTAACCTTTTGTTTAACTTAACATATGATCGGAATTTGGAACATTTGATGATGACTATTTATGTGTTGGATTTCATGTATTTGACATACATTTTGATGGGTTTCATGGATTTATCATTTTATATATCTATGATTCTATGTTTTACTTTTCTATTTCCTTTAGCTACTGTTTAAATTTTAGTATTTAGCAATTTAACTTTGCACTTATGTAATCAATGTATGTTTAAGTATGTGCATTGTAATCAAATTACCTTCTATTTCATGATTTTATTGTGTATTTAAGCTTTATTCAATTATGGGTGCATGGAATGTTATTTAAATCCTAAAAAATCTCAAAATTTTGAGGTTTTTTCACTTTGTCGAGTCACTGCGGAGTCTGAGCTGGGTCACGGGTCAAGTTACCCTTGCCGAGTCCGAGCCAAGTCCAAGTCACGTTACTTTGCACGGATCAAAGTGTCTTCTAATTCTTCTTTGCGGATTAGAGATTCTCTACCTGCTAGTCTCTCTACTATGGATGGCAAATTTGGGCCTAGTGTTTCTTCTTTGTTGAATGAGGCAGGAATTGTTTGTGCTAAGAAAATAGCTAATGTTGGCACTGTCAAGCATGACGTTTATCTGTTGTTGGTTCTTATGTCATTCTTCTAGTGGAGGGCCCCACTACTAGTTCTATCTAAAACTCTCTTGTTGGTTTTGTTGTGGCTGGCTCTTGTCCTACTTCTATCTTGGGGTCTCAAGCTTTGGTTTCTCAGGATTGGCAAGAGAAGACTTCTGTGGTGGAGGAGAGGTGGAACCCAGTTGTTGGAAAACACCATAAGAATCCCCTCCTCATTTTGACATAACACTACACTCTCAAAAGAAGGGAGGTAAAGGAAGATCCTAGTTTTTCCTTGTTTTGTACAAGTTGTGGAATCCTGGTTTCAAACCCATTGGGCAAATTGGGCTTTTTGTTTATTTCTTTTATTTTGCCAGTTTCTTTTGGTCTTGACTAGTGTTGTCCTTTGCATTATTCCTTTGGTTTGTCTTGGGTTGTTTCTTTGTCTTTGCTGGCAGCATTTTATCTTGGGGCTTTCGGTGAATATCTTTATGCTCTAAAAGTTGTCAAGGGTTTCCGGTCCCTTCAAAACCTATTTTTAAATTAATTGAAAACAATGATTACTAAAAACTACAAATCTACTTTAAGTGTTTTCATAGATTAAATCTTTCTTCAAATTTTTATCTATAATATGTTTATATTCAATATAAAAAAATTATCTTGACCAATTCCCTATGTGAATTTTCAAATTATCTGATACCGTCTCCCTCCCTACTCGCTTTCATTACCCTGAGAGTGATGGTGAGCTCTTTATTTACCACCTTAGGAGACTTCTCACACCTGCTAGTTTTAGTGAGTCGCTTACTACCTCTGACATGTTTGATTCACTTGCCTCTGCCATCTCGGATTCTGCTCTCCTTTCTAGTCCTCACCGTCTCCCTCCCTCTCTCAGAGCTAAGTATCGAAATACTTGTCCTATGAATAAATGGTTTGATACTGATTGCAAAGCTTTCCATCGCTCTGTTCACGTTGCCTTTGAGACTCAATCTCCTGCCTTCACCCATCTACGCCTTTCGTACCTCTGTTTTCTTCACCACAAGAAACGTTCTTTTGCCTCTTTTGAATACAGAACCCTTTGCTCCACGCTTATCCAAAATCCCCAGATCTTTTGGTGTACCCTTTTCCCTTAGTGCTCTCCCCCGTCCTCCACTCTCAACTACCACTCTTTGACCTCCCATATCATTACACTTTACGACATTCCTGGGCAGCCACCTCTTTGCTCCACTCCACCTCCATACTGTCGTTTGTCCACCTACTCTAGTATTATTGAGGCCATCAGATCTTTGAGATGTAGTAGAGCAACAGATGAAGAGGGTTTCCAAGCAGAACTTTTTCAACTCGGTGCTTTGGTTCTCGGATCTTACCTTCCTACACTCTTTAATAGAGTTGTTTGCACTGGGTTTCCTGAGTCTTGGTCTAGAGATGTGATTTACCCTATTCATAGTTTGGGCCTGCTTCCAAGCCGGGTAACTACAGAACTATTATGACCGGACATACTTTGCCAAACTTTATGCCACTGCTCTGAACACCATGTTATCTAGTGAGCTTGATAGAAGAGGTTGTAGAGCTAAAGGGCAGGCTGGTTTTCGGGCAAACCATCAAACTATGGATCATGTATTCACATTGCGAGCTATCATCGAGGAGGCTAGGCACAGGTCCCAAAAGGTCTATTGTTGTTTTGTGGACTTTCATAAGGTTTTTGATTTTGTTCGTAGGGTGGCCTTATTTTAGAGACTGTAGGCGATTGGGATCTCGAAATTGTTGTAGACTGCCATTATGAGGCTTTATGAGAGGGTAACCAGTAGGCTCAAAACTTCGGAGGGCTTTTCTGTTCTGATTCAGAGCACCATTGGGGTGAAACAGGGCTGTCTTCTTTCTCCTACGATGTTTGGTTTGTATATTGATGAGTTGGAGGATTTCCTTGTGAACTCCTCTCAACCGGGAGATGGGTGCTATTTACATGAGGTTTCGATCTCCATTCTCCTTTTTGCTAATGATGTGGTTCTCTTCGCCTCTTCCCCCAACAACTTGCAGAGACTCCTTGATGGTTTGGGTTCTTTTTGTGATCAACGACAGCTTGTGGTCAATCTATCTAAGACTCAGAGTTATGGTTTTTAACTGTTTAAAGACCTCTCATCTTCATTTCTTCTTTCAGGGTCAGGAGGTTCAGATTACTCCCTTTTATATGTATCTTGGTGTGAAGTTCTCAGGGCCGCACTTCAGCTTGAGACCAACTATTCAGTCCAGAGTTAGTAAGGGGATGGGTTCCTTGACTTTGCTGGAAAGACAATGTTTCAAGCATCATTTTCAAGATATTTCATCCAAGTTGTCCCTTTTCGACTCCTTGGTTCGTCCGACAGTTCTCTACGGCTCGGTTGTTTGGGGGCCTTCTCTTATTGCTTTTGATTGGGCTTCTACTGAGCAGGTTCAAACGTTGATGTTACAGCGTATCATAAGATGTCACCGACAAACCCCTCACAGCATTGTCTTAGCTAAGTTTGGAGCTCATCCTCTCAAACTTGCAACCATTTTTTATTTGATTTGGTTCCTTCATCGGCTTCATGGTTTTATGGAGGCAGATGTTGACCGGCACAGATACTCTCATCTTGCATACTGTTCTTCTGTTGAGATTATGAGATCTAACACCTCTACAAGGTTTCGTTGTTGGTACGCCTAGGCCACCTCTTTGTTGGGTTCGATTTGTATTGAGATAGATCGTCTTCCTCCTTACCAGTTTTCTCTTAATGCTCTTGCTCATCTTCTCCCCTCACGTCAGGAGTTGAACGAGCATGTCAGGCAAGATATCTGTAGACAGTACATTATCACAACCTGGTGTAATCCCCTAGGAGATCTGCAACCTTACCCAACCTTCTATGCGGAGCATTTCTTGAGATTTAGGATGGTATTATTGTTCGCCCTGCTTATCTTTATTGATGCTGGAATCATGCCTTAGAGTTTTCTTTAGGCTCTTTCAAAGTTGGTTCTCATCGCCTCAGGGCTCGAACCGATCACCATATGGATCAGGCTGATAGGATATGTCAGTTGTGTACTTTGGTAGAGGTTGAGACTGAGATCCACTTCATTTTTCGATGTCCTCTTTATTATGAGATCAAAGGGAGATTTTACTACCTTTTCAAAGACTATTCTTCTCTTTCAATGTTCTTCAGTTATATTGATCAGCGGTGTCTTGCACTATATCTTCGAGAGGCCACCCACCTTAGTGAGGTTACTCTGTAGTCTTCTATACCTCAAGGGCGTACCTTAGACCAGCTCATTATTGCCTTTTTCTCTCCCTTGTCTCCTCCACATGGTTTGAAAAGGCCTTCCAGTACTTCTCATTCCAGATTGGTTAGACAATGCACTAGTCTCTCCAAGCAGTGACAGTCCTACAGTGGTTCTACACGGAAATCTAAGACTATGGATCGTTCACAGGTTTACCCCTCTATTACTGATTTCTATGTGACAAGGAAGGACCCTTAGTCCTTACCTTGTCTTCTCTCTTGTTTTGTTTCTTGCTTTTATTTCTTCTCACTCACAGTTTGGTGCTTCTACTTTGGTTGGCTCTTCTGTTTGTATGCTCAGTCAACCTTGTTGGTTTCTTGTGGACATTAATATTATTATCTTATCTTATCTAGAAGATTCTCAAAATCTGTATTTTTATTTTGAGAAACTGGAAGCCTTCATGACTTCAATGTATGCATGCTGTCATTGTAGAGGTTTAGACTTTGAAATCAGAATAATCGGGTTTTCACAGGATTTATATTCAAACTACAAGTAGATTCTGCTCCCGTGGAATTTTCTGACTCTCATACCTTGGTTATTCAAAGATGCTTTGGAATAAAGATCCTGCATTTTACACTTGTTTCCATCCCCCTCCCCAACTTGCCCCAAACAAAAGTGTCTGACATTTGAAATAACAGTTGAAAAAGCATGTTCAAATATAATCAGCACTATTTTTCAGAAAAGCATCAATTGGTTCGGCAAGTAATTATGTGGCTATGAATAAATTGGCATTGGTTCCCATAGACGCAAAACAATGGATTGAAGATATGAAGAAGATTATAAATATGTATTTATTTTCTTGGGTCAATTCATAAAACTCAATTTCAGGATATAAAAGCCTGCTAATGTAGTTTAAAAGACTTGCTAGGATTCACAAATTTACTAGATTCTGATCATATAATTAATTTAAAAATTTAACATATATGCAATCTTCCAATCGTTCAATTTCGTCTCCAATGAGAATGGTAAATTAAGGTGAAGGTAAGATAAGATCTGATTCCTTTTTATCATGGTGAATAAGACCTTTCAATCAATGCTAGTGTACAAAAGAGAATGGTGGAGAAAAATAGAAAAATGAAAGCATGCAACCCTGATTACCTTTCAAACACCAAAGTGAAATAGATCTATAAATTTTACATCATTAGATTATTCACTAATTGCAAATTACCTTGTAAGATGTTCGTGAACAATCTCATCTTTCAACTTATCATCAGAAAATAAATTATTTTCAGTTTTTGCATCTGCTTCCCTCTCTATCATTGAATGTGTGCTATATCCTGTAATGGGAAGTTGCCAATATCCAAAAGATATCAACTTGCACCTCTATATCAAAAAACTCAAATTAAAAAAGAAACGCTAATCAAATAATAAACAGAAAATCAGAATTTTACATCCAATGACATTATCCATATGAACTTAACTATAACAGTTTATAAAGTTTTGAAATGCCATGGCATAGAACATTATATTGAAAAAAAAGAAAATATACTTATACTTAATGCTGGTTAAAAAAAACAATGTAGCAAGATATGTGAGATATAGAGTTTCAAACAGAAATAACTTTCTATAAAAAAGATAACTTGATGGATGCACTACACTTATCAGATAATAAAATACCCATAATTTTCTCAAGGAACAAAAACACTAACCATCTTTGGCAATGCCTATATCTTGGCCTTTGTATTGAATTGATGACACAATTTGCTTTGAATTCTTGAAACTCCTATTTCTGCACCTTTCAAATGCACATATTCAGATAGTGCAGAAGATTCCCATGCGAGATTAGCAACAATAAACATGGTATTGTGTTTCAAAAGCCAAATGAATAAAACATAGTTGCTAACATGGACCTCAAGGATGATTTGATACTCGCGCAAAAAACACAAAACTAAAAAATGGTGTGTACAAAAGTAATATCAAACTTACAAGATAGACAGCAATATCCTCCATCCTATTTACCTTCATTTACATTAGAATCTAAAAATATATCTTTGAAAAAAATCATGAAAGCATCTTTAAAAAGTAATATAGGATTTGTTGAGAAAAGGTTTTGTACACCTTACATTATGTTTGTACTGTTACACTATTATTGTGTGTTGTACCTAGGAGAACCTAGATAGATACACGTTACTAGACGTGAACAGTCTTGGGGCAACTTTATGTGTTGTATTGTAGCATTGGAATTATGTTTAATGTGAGTGTCATAATGGGATATTATATTGTATTTATTTAATATTGGTGATAAATATTTAATAAAGGGAAAACTTTGTGTCCAAGACTAAATCAGGGGGCAATAGTATTGTGTTCACATGGTTGTGTGGCACATGGTTTTACTTTACCACTATTTGTATTTTGTGCAAGCTTATTTCTATAAAAGCATACACATGTTAGTGTTTTGGGTTGGCTAGTTAAGTGGGCTGTCCTTATTAAGTCTTTCTGAAGGTTACATATTTGTAGCATGACATGGGATGTATGCATATATGCTCGTCCACATGGACAATACATTAGAGGGCTTGATGTTTCAGGAGTTATCAATATCACTCTATAGGTCCATTGTATTTATTTATGGATGAATAACTCATGAAGTATGAATGTTTTTGGAGGCTGGGTTTTTCCCTCATAAGGGCTTTCGTAAGGTATATCTTGTTCTATACTGTGGCTTGTTTATTAGATCTTTGCATAATTCAATTCTTCGAATAAAATTCCTAGATTTCATTTCTAAGAAAGGAGCCCCATTTGAAATTTCTCATACAACATTCATTTTAAATTTTAATCTATCGAAAAAAGAAACGATACCATTCCTCAATATGATACCATTTTACATCAAGTAACTTTTATCGATAATTGGAAAAAAATCATTCATGAACTTTGTATTATTTATTATGTTTTTAAAATTATTAAATAAAAAAATTTTGTAATGTTTTTTATTAAAAATTATTGTTATGTCCTAAAGCTTTAGAAATAATATTAAATTTAGTTAAATATAAATGTGGTCAATATATGATATATAGTCAAAAAAATTACAAATTATATAAAATATTAAATAGTTTATATCTAAGGGATTTTACATAGATATAGACTTAATTTTGAATAATTTCATTTCAATTTTTAATTGTAAATTTAACTTAAATTATATTATGAATTAAAAATAAAAATTTATTAAGCAACACCCTACAACACAACAGTAAATTGTGATCCTCTTGTCTAGGAGGTCTTTGGTTCAAGTCTACTTGAGCTTAACAAATAATAATAATTAATCTCAGCTTCGACCTAATGTAAAAGTTTTAATTTTAAAATATGATTATTTAAAAGAATTTGAATTCTATTTTGATGAGGCTATTACATTTAAAAATAGGCATTAAGGAATATATAATAATTATGTGTCCATATATACTGATACACATACATATACATGTACATATATATATATATATATATATATATATATATATATATATATATATATATATAGACGCGCAGGCGCACACATTATGAATGGCGTATCCTGTCGTATCCATACAAGTGTCGTATCCATACAAGGAGTCTCGAAAAATGATTGTATCCATATCCGATATTGTATTTGTACCTACACCCATACCCGCATCCATGCAAGTTTGTTTATGATTCACAAGCTTTCTCTCTTTAGTTTATGGTTTCTTCCCTAAGATTCATGCATATGAATTTATTAGGATGGTGACATATTGTGGGAGAGCATGGATCATTGTGATTGTTCTTGGTACCACATGTTTTAATTCACTTATTGCACCTGTGATATGACCTTTGATTGGTGGAGTTGATATGCTTTAAGCGTCATTTCTAGATTTGGTATTAGCCATACAATAGGAGTTCCTAGACATGTGTGTTCTTCGTTGACAGGTTTTTATGCAATGAGCTTGATTACAATTTATAGGTTGATATGATATTGGCATGAGTTTACTATTGGTCTTTATACGTAGAAGGTGTGAATGGTTGGATGTATTGGCATGTATTGTGATTTCCAATCATGTGAGTTTTGGCCTTATGATGGTAACTTGAAGCCTCTGTTATCCCACAGGATTTGATGCATAAGTTTTTGGATCTGTGCATCTTCACCTTGGCTTGTTCCTATTCATCCATAGGTGGCATGTTGTAGGATGAGAGTTCTTGCTTAAGACGGTGGTCACGTGGGCTTATTGCAAGTATCTCAATATAGCACAAGAGAATGTTAAGATTCATGTGGTTACATGTATGGCTATGATGATATATTTCAATGATTGACCGTTATGCAATGTATTGTTATATTATTTTTGTATGTGTTGCGCCTAGGGGGACCCAAATGGACCTACATCACTAGACATGAACATCTTAAAGTCACATTATGTGTTTTATTGTAACGTTGAGATTAAACTTAATGTGGATGTCACATTGGGATATCATATTATATTTATTTAGTATTGCTGAAAGATATTTAATAAAGTGAAAACTTAGTACCCAATATTAAATCAGGAATCAATGGTTTTGTGTTCACATGGTTTTATGGCACATGGTTTTAATCTATCACTAATTGTGTTTTATGTGAGCTTGTTTCTATAAAAGAAAACACATGTCAGTGGTCTGGGTTGGCTGGTTGAGTGGGCCATCATTATTGAGTTTTTCTAAAGGTTGCATATGTGAAGCATGGTATGTGATGTGCGAATAATGTTTGGGCACATGGACAATGCATTAAAGAGCTCAAAGTTTTGGGAGTATTCATTGTAACTCTCTAAGTGCTTTGTGTTGCTTTAAAAGTGAATAATACATAGACATTTGCTTTTGGAGGCTGGATTTTTCCCTCGTGTGAGTTTTCTTATGATATGTTTTGTGTTATATTGTGGCTTGTCTAATTGACCTTTGCATAATGTTGATTTTGTAAGCTTATATGTATAATTGTGTCTCATAGGTTATGTAGGAAATGGATTAAATGAATTGGGTGTGAAGAGCTATTTACTAACAAAATTTAAAAAGTTGACAATAGTCTCCTTCGTCCTAAAAGATATCATAAAAGTATCCTAGTTTAAGCTCATAACTTCAAAGAAAAGACTTTGAAAGCATTTGTAGCACTTGAGTGCATGCTTGTCTGACCAATTTGTTGATCTCACATGTTTTCTCCTAGAATTATGCTAAGACTTAAGCATAAATGTTAACCTAAGCATATAGCTTAGGAAAAGTCATCAATGTTTACCATACAGGGTAAAAGAATACTTATCACATGTAGGTAGTATAGTAAGATATAACACAAAACAGATAGTTTATTCGTATACACAATATGCACTTCAATGCTTACAATATGATTATGCTCATTAAAATTATTCTAATGATGTTCCAAAGTCCCTTCCGGATTGTATACATATACTTTCCCGAAGGGGTGACTCAACCATCATGCGCCCTTTCAAATACTATTCCACCTGTCGGATACACTATAGAATTTACCAACAACATCCCCCCCAAAAAGTAAAGTCGTCTCCAGACGACAATACAACAAAACTCAATATAAACAATCTGATTACATCAATGTATAGATACTAAGCAAAAGGATACATCCCAGATGTAGTGGTCGTCTGTGCCCTCAGTTCGTTCAACTCTGCCCGTAGCTTGTACACTTGCTCCTTTCGAACTTTCAATTTCACTTCTACCTCCATCTGAAGCTCCAAAGCTAACTGCATCATCCCAGCAATCTCTCCCAGCTCTTCCTCCTCATCTACTACTCGCTCCTTTTCTGCTGCTAATTGTTCCTTCTCTGCTGCCAATTTCTATAGCTGACTCTGTCTAGCTAACAAGGCTGCCCTCTCGGATTCCCAAGCTGCCCTCTCCGTGGCTAGCCTGATAGCTGACTCCTCCCGAGCCCTCTCAGCTGCTACCTGATCTGATCTGCCTGCCTGGCTCCTCCCGACAATGACGCCAAATGTTTATCGTACAAGGTAAAAGAATAATTATTGCATTAGTACAGTAAGATATAACATAGAACAGATACTTTATTCATATCCGCAATATGCACTTCAACGCTTACAATATGATTATGCTCATTACAATTATTTTGATAATGTTCCAAATATTACAAGGTAATTGGTAAAATACTTGCTTAATATTAACGGAGACCGAAAGGTCAATATATACAAAAGAATGAGACGATGTTTCCTTAGGAAACGATCGTAAAGAATAGAAACATTCTATTCTAGAGAAAGCAAAAAAACGAAAGCAAACTAAAGACTAAGCTTAGTTGCCGGATTCGTCCCCTACTGCCCGGATTCGGGTTCGGGTCCGTACGGGTCTGGATTCGTCCCTGGGTTTGGTTCAGGTCCGGGCAGGGTCCTTAGTTTTGACTGTGGATTCGTCTGGGTCCTTGCTGAAGCGAACCTAGATGAACCCACAGCGAACCCAAGGCTAAAACAACATTAAAGAGTGTATTTTTTTAATTGTTTTCTTATGCAACTCTCAAAGGAACTTAATAAAAAACATTTCACTCATCTAATCCCTTATGTCAAGGAGGACGATGATATAGCAACATATGGGACTAGTGGAACCAGTTTGGGTTCCAATGATGAAGATCTAGATATAGTTGCAGCTGGGGATGAAGCCATTGATCCCTCATTTTGTGATGATCCATTTGACCCTTGAAGGGCATTTGATACTATGATTACTGATAAACTACTAAAAACTTGTCATCTATCATCATGTTTCAATCTTTATTACTTGATGAACTAGTCTTTCTTTTGCAATTTAGTAATTCAATGTATTATTTGATGAACTAGTCTATGTTTTGCAATTTAGTAATTCAATGTATAATTTTCTTTACAATCATGAAGATAGATTAATGAGCGAGTATTTAATGCTTTTAGATTCAGGTAAAAACAGGTTTTGAAGGGACCCGAAACCCTTTGGCATTTGGCATTGATCAATGATCAAGCAACAATTGTTCATATTGTGAAATGACTTTGTTTTGCAACTATGCATGTTTCTCTTGTGTGAATGTGTTTATATATATATATATATATACTCACGAACCCACCCACGAACCCAAATGGGCAAATAAAAAATTGCCCGAATCCACGAACCGAACCCCGAACCCGAAACCGTCCCCGAACCCGAATCGGCAACTTAGAGATTAAGATATTTACAATAGATAATCATTAACTACTAATAAACGACTTATCTATTATTGTAATACCCTCCCTTAATGGTTAATCTATCTAACACACCAAGCTGTCCTCTGAATTCGACAAACTTATCAGGACCAAGAGGCTTGGTGAGAATGTCTGCAGTCTAATCTGTGGTAGGAACATACTGCAAATCTATAGTCCTGTCTTCAACCAGTTGTCGTATGTAATGATAGTGAACGTCCACATGCTTGGTTCGTTCATGGAAGAGTGGATTTCGTGCTAACTTGATAACGCCTTCGTTATCAACAAACAGAGCAATCGGTCCTGTTGGTGACATCTACATATCCCCAAGCATTCGACAAAGCCAAACAGCTTCAGATCCTGCCTTAACAGTCCCTCTGTATTCAACCTCTGTAGAAGAGAGAGAAACTACTTGTTGCTTCTTGCTGGTCCATGTGACTGCACCGAATCCCAAACTAAACACATATCCAAATGTTGACATTTTATCATCAACAGAGCCTGCCCAATCTGAATCTGTGAACCCACTGAGTTTAGGATTAGAACTTTGAGAGTACATAAGTCCATAATCTGAAGTGCCCTTCACATAACGAAGCACATGCTTTGCTGCCATCCAATGATCAGCCTTAGGACCTGTCATAAAGTGTGAAATATAGCTGATTGTGAAGCTGATATCAAGCCTAGTAGAAGAGAGGTAGATGAGGCTGCCTACTAGTTGCCTATATGTAGTATCATCAACGGAAGGAGAATCAAACTTTGTTTATAAATTGAGACCTTTCTCGATAGGTGTAAATGCAGGTTTGCAATCCTGCATTTGGAATTTGTCTAACAAGGCCCTAGCATTTTCGGACTAAGAGATGAATATACCAGAAGGTTGTTCTCAAACTTCAACACCTAAGCAATAATGCATGAGCCCAAGGCCAGTCATATCAAAAGACTAGCATAAGTTCTATTTGATTCTCTAAATCAAAGAGGCTGAACTGCCAGTGATGATCAAATCATCCACATAGATAACCAAAAGGATGATGTCACTGTCAGTAGTCTTGATGTACAGATTTGAGTCTAAAGAACTCCTCTTGAAGCCTTGATCACTAAGGTACTTATCAATCTTGATGTACCATGCCCGAGGGGCCTGCTTCAAGCCATAGAGAGCTTTAACCAATCGGAGAACCTGATGGTCTTTACTAGCAACCTTGAAACCAGGAGGCTGCGTCATGTAGACCTTTTCATGGAGATCACCATTCAAGAAAGCACTCTTGACATCCATCTAATCAAACTGTGCTGCCATGGCTAGGACTAATCTGATGGTGCTCATCTTTGCAATAGGAGCAAAGGTCTCTTCATAATCAATAACCTGACGCTAAGAAAAGCCCTTCACCACTAAATGAGCTTTGCACTTGTCCAAAGTACCATCTAATTTGTACTTGATTTTGTAGAGCCATTTGCAGCCAATGGGTTTTTTCCCCGGTGGAAGATCAAAACGGACCCAAGTGGTGTTCTTCAGCAAGCTCTAGTGTTCAGATGTCATGGCTTGTTCCCACTCTAGAATTCCTTTAGCCTCGGAATATGTTTGAGATTCAAACACATTATGAATGTTGGCCATGAGAGCAAAGTTAACAGTATCTGTAGTTTTGCTCTTTTTTCGAGCAATTCTCCCATCAATGAGCTCATCATCATGAAGATCAGCAAGTGTCTTAGCCCACCACTTAGGCCGGATAGGAGAATGACCAATAGTAGTACTAGGAGATGCTGATCAGCAGGATCCTCATCAAGAGAAGCTGGATCAAACTCAGGTGAAGCATCTACAAAGTGAGGTGAACCTGTAGGAGAAGCCAGAAGAGTCTGTACAAGTATCACTGAAATAATTAGACGTACAGGAGCTACTGGAGCCCTCCCATCAAGTGGAGCTAATGGAAGCCGAACTCCCAAATCATGAGCCATCATAGGCTAGTCTGCTGGATCAGGAACAAGAGAAATAGGCATGAATGGTCCTCGTTGCTCATCAAAGTCTACATCATGACTGTATATGAGACGAGATGTGTCAACATCAATCAGGCAGTAGGCTTTGTGAAGACTGCTATATCCAGCAAGCATGAGTTTCTAACTCTTGGCATCCAACTTGGTGCGTGACGCATCAAGGATCCAAACAAAAGCAAGGGAGTCAAAAACCTTCAGGTGACTGATTCTGGGCTTGTGACCTAACCAGGCCTCTTCCGGAGTTTTACCTTTGACTGCCACTATGGGTGACCGGTTCAACAAATAAACTGCAATGTTAACTACTTCGGAACATGTCTGTGTTTGAGCATGGAACGAGCCATCTCAATGATTGTCCTGTTCCGATGTACAACTACACTGTTATGTTGTGGCGTGTGGGTTGTGGTTAACTAGCATTTGATGCCATGTGTATCCAAGAAGCTGGAGAAAGCATTAGAACAAAATACCCCCCCATTATTTAATCTAAGAGTAATAATAGATTTCCCAGACTCTTTTTCAACTAAAAGTTCAAACTTCTGAAATACAGGAAATGCATCTGATTTCTTTTTAAGGAAATACACCCACATTTTTCTACTGAAATCATCAACAAACAACAAAAAATATCTGGACCCAAGAATAGCATGAGTGGCCATACGGCCACAGATATCGGCATGAACAAGCTAAAGTACCTGAGAAGCTCGCCAAGAATTGCCACTGGTGAAAGGTGTGCGATGTTGCTTCCCAACCTGGCATGCATCACAAACTCCAAGCTGTTGAGTCTGAATCTCTAGCAATCCAAGAACAAGCTCATTCTGAACAAGCTGTGAGAGATAATGCACATTTAAGTGCCCATATCGCTAATGCCAAAATGTGCTGACAGAAGATTGTCGAGCAGCCATAGCTAAGTCCTGAGAATCACCAAAATCAAAAAGTCTGAAAAGACCATGATCCTCAAGACCTACTACAACAGTAGACTTAGTCGCCCGATCAGTGATGGTGCACTGATGTGAATTGAAGGTGACTGCCAAGTGTGAAGAATGTCGCAGCAACTGACTGACTGAGAGTAGATTTAGTTCCATCCCTAGAATGTAGTACACATCAAGGAATATGAAATTCCTCCCAACAGACTGAATCTGAATGTTGCCTTTACCAATAACAGTGTACTCTTCTCCGCCACCAAAAATAATAGACTCTGAATAAGGCTAGTAGTCAGTAAACCAGTCTCTACGGTGAGTGAAATGTCGAGAGGCACCTAATTAATGTACCAGGTAGATGACTTCACATGATCTGCAGGTCTTTTAGCCATAAATGCATAAAAGGCAAATTCCACCTGCTCAATGTGCTCTACACTATTCGCTTTAGGCTACAAACCTGACTGCTTAGACTGTGCAGCTAAGCAATTCCGACATTCAACCTTCATATGACCAAACTTGTGGCAGTAGTTGCATTGAATGTTCTTCTTTCTAGAACCATCTGGGACTAGAGCAAACGACTTCTGCTAAGATGGCTGCTGAAACTTGCCCTTATCCTTCTGAAAGGATTTCGCAACAAAGGCTTGCTCTGTGGAGGTGGAACTGGAGCTGCTACCAAACTGTTGTTTCCACCGATCTTGCTGAAGCAACAAGGTGCAGAGATTAGTGAACTTCAAATCAACACCAAAAGATGTGATGTTGAGAGTCTCGATAAAATGCTCATAGGATTTTGATAAACTCCAAAGAGTGATAACCACAATATCCTCTTCCTCCATCTTGTGACCGATGGCAAGTAGCTAATCGCAGATTTCCTGAATCCGATTCAGGTGTGCCTGGAGCGAGGTGCGCTCATCCATTACAATAGAAAACAGAGTGTTTTTTAGAAAGAAGGCTCTGCTTTTGTCAGAAGTTTGATTAAGATTGTTGAGATGTGTCCAGATCTTAGCAGCTGTCTTGCCAGATGGAATCTGAAAAAACTAATCATCAGCCACTAATAATTTGAGAAGCATCACTACCTCTCGGTTATTCAAATCCCATGTATCTTGATCAGGACCCGGAGAAGTCGGACGCTTTGTAACACCCAGAACAAGTTGATTGGTGTTCCGATGTTCAAAAATATCGATGATCTGCTACTTCCAGGTGTCGTAATTGCGACCATTGAATTTGGAGTTATGCTCGAGCAGAATATTTGTCAGAGATGCCATGGCACTTTTTCAATGAAAACTGTGAAAGTTTGTGAAGGCACGTTCTTTGAGAAAAAAATTCAGAAGACCCAGAAGAATCAGAGAGTGACCCAGAAGAGAGCTCGAAAAACCTAGAAGGAAAATGTTGTTTTTTGGATCCGCTAGCTCAAAAATCGAGGCACCCAGAAAATGGCCGACAAACCAATTGAGCTCTCGAAAAACCCACCAAGAATCTGGAAACAAAAAAAATTCCAACCCCAAAAATTAGGGTTTCAAGCCAAAAAAACCAGTTGGCGGACATGGAGGTCAAAACAACAAAAAAATAGTGTTTGCAGGTCTGAAAATGCCCGATTTATTTTAGAACACAGGCGTTTTGGCAATTACAGCAGAGAGAATGAAGATTGATGTCCAAAAGTCACACGATCAGGAAAAAAAAGGCACGTTTTTGTTCTGGAAAAAAAATGACCTGCATGTTTGGTTTCCGCGATCTGCAGAGGAGTGATCCAAAGATAGGAGCCAAACTCGTTACTGAACCTTGCAAAAATCACGTGGAGTCTTGATTCAAGCCACCAAACACGCCAAATACCACCACCAAAAACATGATTTTTGTTGGTCGCAATTTTTAAAGAGGAGTCGCAATTTTCAAAGAGGATTCTTAGGAAAAACAACCTCCAGATTTTCGATTTGCCACGGGTTGCAAAGTGATAGCTACAAAATCGTGATTTTCAGACCTGAGTTGCAAAACCCTATCTTGAGATTTCCCCAGGCAAAAAACCCTAGGCGGGTTTTGGAGAAAATCGATTGAAAAAATTTTGAAAAAATTTAAACAATTCTTGAAATTATAAATTTTCCCAAAAAAACTTAAGTATTAGCTCTGATACCATATTACAAGGTAATTGGTAAAAATACTTGCTTAATATTAATAGAGACGAAAGGTCAATATATACAAAAGAATGAAACGATGTTTCCATAGGAAACGATCGTAAAGAATAGAAACATTATATTTTAGAGAAAGCAAAAAAACGAAAGCAAACTAAAGCTTAAGATATTTACAATAGATAATCATTAACTAATAATAGACGACTTATCTATTATTGTAATATCAAAGTCCCTTCCTGACGGTGTACATATAATTTCCCGAAGGGGTGACTCAACTGTCACGCGCCCTTTCAGATACTATTCTACCCGTTGGCTACACTATAGAATTTACCGACAACAATCAAGTGCTCATGGGAATGAAATGTTTAGTCACACATCTTTATAAAATGGATAGCACCCGAAAACCTTCAAAGAATTTATAAAACATCAACAACAAATAAGCCCTTGTACAAGTAATAAATCCCCATTAAAACATGACTGCTTTAAGAATTCTGAAAACTCCAACTGAAGACCTGACCATATTTATCATTTCAACTACATTCAACAAGTTTAATAAATCCCCATTTGCTATATTCTCTTTCTCCTTTACTTCACATGAAACCTCTTGAAATGCAATTGCTAACAACTGACACAAACTACACAAAAACATTTCAGATTGTCGAATTTCCTTTTCAAGTTCACAACACTTTGAGACTAAAGAACATAGGCAACAATAAGAAAACAGGATATAAGTCCATGCCTAACAGAAGGATTCTAACTTACCTAAAGTGGATGGCAGTCCTCTCCCTCTCTAGTTTAAACAATCCATGCAAGACAGTTTTTGTTCTTTGATGTCATTGTCTCAATCCTTTTCGTGCATATCTTTGATTTGCAACCATTCAATGTGCCTTTCTAAGCCTATCACTTTTACTTCACAATTCAAAAGGTTCCACTGCAACTTTAGACTTCGGTTAAAATGGACCCATTGGTTGCAACTTTAGCATCCCTCTATCATACTAAACATGTCATCAACACACATGATATTTTCGATGTGTTGTCATGCAGCAACACCATAAATGCATTCACATCTGATATGGTTGCAACTTGAGACCTCTACCTTAAAGAGCACATAACTGGTTGAGCCCTTCTGGTACAAAATTCAAGGCAAGATTTTCTCCAACGCTAAAAGTGGCCTCCAAATAATATAAAACACCGAACAACTTGGTTTTTCCTCATTTCTTTGTAAACAGTAAATTTCATATGTGCAGGGTGTTCAAATATTTTTGCTTGTTGGATCAACATAGGGAGTTGAAGATTGAACTTTGAAAATTCATCAAGGAATAGATCCCCATTCCCACGCATTTGCAACCTTCCATTGGCTGTAAAGGAGATCGTAGAAGGATTTTTTGCAGAGGTAATATTTTTGCTCTGATTTTGTTTTACAAATATGAAATAAATTATTTGATTGTTTATCTATTTTTTCCATGCTTTTATAAATGTATGAAAGATTTAACACAGCTAGGTTATCTACATCTACTGTTTGTGTTCAATATTTAATTTTTGTTTTCAATGCATGACAAAATTTCTTACAATAGATATCAGAGTGACAACTAGTTCTGCCTACAAAAGTCAACCAAAATTCAAAATAAATCCAAATTCTCCACTATAGAAATACGTTGATATGATACGACCAGTTCCAAGAGGTGAGAAGTACATTTAAAAATGCAGTGGATGTTATCTACCACATTCAAGTCCATATTTTTGGGTGAAAGCCCTTTACTGCGGAACAGCTTAAAAAGATGTCAAAGCTTGCCCTAAATAAGACACTGTAGCTAGGTCCTATATCATCAAAGACCTTGTTAAAATATATTATAGAGCAAGAAGCAGATGAATGAGAAGAACTTATTAAATCAGCCCATTAAGAATGATCAAAGGGAATGCAGCCCCACCTAATCCCAATCTTGCGGTAAAAACCCACCTGTCTTGGCATCAACCAATGTTCAAAAGGAACAGCCACTAAACTCAAAAGATAAAAGGGGCATTTTGGGAGCTGAATTTCAAAATGAGAGTCAAGACATTGCCAACCAACATGTAGCAAGGTGTATTATGCAAATAGATTGTCTTTAAATGTTGCTCACTCCATATTGGAAACAGATGTTGAAAAATGTTAATAAAGCTCCAAACAGGTAGAAAGGCTCAAGTTTTTAGAAGGTGCATTGCATCTTGTTGGAAAGAGAGATCAAGAGGCTTGAAGATGCATCTAAACCCATAACAAATTCATGGATTGCGATAGGTGTGTCCATTGTTTCAGATGGGTGGAAAGATTCAAAATATCATCCCTTAATCAATGTCATAACAATGTCCCCTGAAGCGATAATTTTGTGAGTCCTGCATTATGAGGGTGGGCGAAAAAAGGTCAATTTATTGCTGATATTCTCATCGCATGCATAGAGATAATGGGGCCCCATAATGTTGTTCAAGTCATAATGGACAATACAGAATTGTAGAATTGTTGGAATGTTGTTTGAGAAATGATATCAACATATCTTTTGGAAACCTTATGCAGTGGTCCACTCGCTAAATCTTATGCTACAGAAGATTGGGAATAAAATTGATTGGATGAAAGAAGTGTATGTTGAGGCTGAGGAAATCCAAATCTTCATCCCTAACCACCACATGTCTCGAGGAATTTTCAGATCAGTTTCAAAATTGGAACTATTGAAGGTAAGTGAAGTAGTATAAAATTTGCATTTTCTGATTTTCATAATTTGATTATGTGTTCTAATTCTTCTTTGAAGTTTGTTTTTTTATTTTAACCATTTTGGCATCAATTTCTATAATAGATTGCAGAGACCCATTTCTTTTAGAAAACAATCATTTTGAAACAACTTGTGAAAGTTAAGAGTGGCACTTTCTAATATGGTGATTAGCCAGAATTGGTATATATGGAAGCAAAGCAGCACTAAGCTGAGTATGAGAGCAAGAAAAGTTAGGCAGAGGACCCATGGTGGGATCATGTGGAGTATCTCCTGAGTTCACTAAGTCCATTTTGAGCATGATTCTCTATACTAACATGAACAGCATTGGAGAGATATATAATGTCATCAACTCAATGCTTGGGAAGATAAACTACATCATAAATGTGAGAGAGCAAGGACCAAAGCTTGAAGAAGATGACCACTCCATTACATCTTCTTGGTTTGTGTCGAATCCAAAATACTACAGCAATCAATTTCTTTTTGTGCTAGGAAGGCTTGCCCCATGCAGAGATTTCAAAGTGGCTGATGGGTACAAGGCAGCATTCCTCATATTCTATTATAAAGATAAATTATGAGATAAATTAAGAATGACTTTATAGAGTTCGCGCACTCAAATTGTCAAGGCATCAAACCAACAGATATTTTCAGGATTAAAAATGAATTGAGGAACAAAAGTAATTCCCAATAGGCAGAATTATTATAAGAAAAGCTAGACTCCGATTAAAGATCACTTGAACTATTAATACATGCTCTTATTAAGAAAACAATTCATTCAGATATCCATAAGTACATATATCTACATTGAGCTTGGAACTAACAGATCAGACATACATATTTGAATACAATATGATCTGGAATGCAGACTGATTATTCCACTGCACTAGTCAGAATGTTGGTTTGTTCCAGTCGATAGCCCAATCAGGGTATTCCGCCTCGGAAGTGGTGCAACATAGGCTATAGCACAAGCAAGAGTATATTTTGAAGGATTTGTGGAAGTCCAAAAACCTACAAACTCAAAACTCTTTGAATGATGCTCCATCTATCACTGCTCTAAATCACAAAGATCTTCAGTGACAACCCGAATGGCCTGGAACAGTTTCTCTGATCTGAACCCTGTGAAATAGGTACATCTGCGGGAAACTGGAGCACATATATTTTTGTCCACTCAATAAAGCACAATAAATTGCACTGCAAAAGAGTGAAGAACTAGTTTATGTACACTTCAACATGTGTCATCTTTCACACAAACAACATGACTACAAGCAAGGAGAGACAAATATGTGAGATATAGAGCTTACTGACTTGGATGCTTCCACTTGAGGACTCGAAAAGCAAACACACTCTTGGTGCAAGTGCCACCGGCACTGCTTCTGGTTCATTTTGTCGGAGACTGTAGCTGCAACAGAGATCTTTATCTCCAATTTTGCTATATGTTGAAATAGAGATAATACCTTTGTATTGTGTCAACAAATGGAGAAGATATTTATGATGATATTTCCATCATATTTAGTGAGCACAATGTGGCATATAATGTATTCTAGGTGTCACACTCTAGATATTTGACATGTGACATGTGAAAAGTCATGTGTTTGGAAATATGAAGAGACTTGTATCTAAAAATCGAAGAGACCTTAGTTATGCTATGAAGGGTCTCTCAATTCTCTATATATATGAGATTGTTTTGTGTGTGTGTACTTGTATCAAGTGGAAAATCTTGTACTTGAACATTTTTAATCAATAAAAGAGATTTTTCTGGTGTGGCTGGGTTTTTCCCTTCAAGTTGAAGGGTTGTCCTAGGATAAATGTCTTGTGTCTTTTGAACCTATTTTTTGTTCTTTATCGTTGTTTATCATTAATTCTAAGCAAAACATTAAGATGGTAATAAAGCCAGGTTAGACAACAGCAATGACGGAGTGCCTTTTGTACTTTGGTTCATATATCTATTCAAACTGCTAATTCATAGGCAATCTATAAGTTTTGAAATTCTGGTAACTGCAAGTCAGATTATTCTTCATACCCATGTTTGATCCTTCTATGATTCTTCATTTGTATAAGAAATAACAAATATTAAGTTCTATCTGTATTCTTTCTCAGAGATGAGTTTGTATATATGCTCCTCTCCTTTATTTCACATCAGTTGGTCTATGGTTGCTGTTGAAGATGTTCCAGCTAGGCCTTCTTATTGTCATCATTGAGCTATGACAACGTGCGACCTCCTCTATCTATTGTTATTTCTTTCATGATCAGTTTGGAATGTGCCACTCTACAGTGTCATGGCAATGTGCGTCTTTTATCTTGGTTTGATTTTCTTCTATATGACATGTCCGCTGAAGCCATTAGTATGGTTCTTGGTGTTGTCAACTACATTGCTGAGTCACTTCATATTCCTCTGTTGAGTGTGTTCTATTTGCTAACATGGACTTAACGCCGTCTATTATTTCTGAGTGGTGATTTTGTTTATATCTTTTATGTCAATTACTCTTGAATTTATGGCATCTGTTACACCACATTACTGTGTGTGCTTCCAAAACGGAAAGCTTTTGATTATTGAATAAAGTGTTCTCTTTATTTATATTATCATGTATATGTTCAGTATTGAGAATCAAGTTCAACGAAATAGAAATGAAAAGTATATGATTTCAGGTTGCAAATTGTTTGTTATCAATGATAAAAGAGATTGTAATATGCTTCCGGATTTGTCATCGAACCATCAGTAATACGTTTGGTTTTCTTTATTCCTTCTATTGATATAAATGTTGAGCAAGTGGACTGTGATTTTTTTGTCATATTAATAACTGAAAGCTGTTCTGAGAAGTTTGATGTCAGTCATTATAATTGTCCATTGGCAGTGTGAGATTTTTGTACTTGTTTTTAAGAAGCAAAATAAAGGGTGAGGATCAACAGTGCAGTTATAATTGCTCAGTCTGAATGTGGTGACTGCAGGAAGCAATCTAATGGGAAGAGGAAAAGGTCGGCTCTTGAGACGTTGATGATTGTAGCAGAGATGGCCACAACGGTTGTTATGGAGGTTATTTTATCTTCCATGGTGGTTGCTTGGATCCAATTTGGGATGTCTAAGCTAGATCTGCCAGAGGCTACTGCTAGTATCAAGGCGTCACCTGCGCCAGTCAAGAAGACCAGTGTTGTGCAGCTATCTCTGCATCTACTTCAGACATTTCATGTATAAGCGTACTTCTATTAATTGTTAAGAGTTAACAGCTGATTAAGCCTCAGAGCACTTTTTTAGATATTGTGCATCTAGTCTACAAAGAGATAAGTATTCTATGATCCTTTTAGTGTTTGCTTTCTAGCATTGATCTCTATATCCTTTTACAATAGGTTGATCTCTCTTGGTTGCAAGATGCATCAAGAAGCAATGAGGTGATGAGAGATTATATGTAAAAGCCATGAACATGGGGACATTGCTTGCAGTCATGGGACTGAATTGATGATACATATATTCATTAAAAGAGGAAGATCATATACGGAAATGACATTTAGAGGGAGTCTAATCTTCATATGGAGGTTATGCAACAGAGGAAGATGTCTAATTCTTAGCATAGTTATGTGGGAGTGTAACTGCTAAAGCTCTTTGTTTGGTCAAAATGGAATCAGCTATCTTGCTATGGTGATCAAAGTTGTCCCTGCTAAGAGGGAGTCTCTATTTAGAGAGAATCTCAGTCATTCTTATACATGTTAGTATAATGAGTTTTTCTCTAGGAGAGAAGTTTGAGGTGAAATCCCTTGTTAATGAGTTCTTCTCTATGAGAGAAGTTCCAAGTGAAATCCGCTTGTTCCACCCTCTACAAGTAGGTATGGTGGATCCACCCTCTACGAGTAGGCAGGGTGAAAATGCATTTTACTCTCGGAGAAGTCTCAAGTGAAAGCCCTCATAAAACCCTCTACAAGTAGGTATGTTGAACCACCCTTTGCGAGTAGGCATGGTGGAAATACATTCTTCTCTAGAATAAGTTTGAGGTGAAAGCCCTCATTCCACCCTCTGCGTGTAGGTATGGTGGACCACCCTTTGTGAATAGGCACAGTGGAAGTCACGTGTATGACTCCATGACTTTAATTTATTGTGCTTATGAAGTAATTATGGTGAATTATGTTATGCTGAGATAACAAGTTTTATCTATGTGATGAGAATTTATTATTGACATCTTTGGTTGCAACTATGTCTGCCTGCCATAATAAAGATCTCTCTCTTGTTGACAAGGAGTGTTGAAGATTGAAGCTGTGATAGAGATCTCTATCGCTAATTTTGCTATATGTTGAAATGTAGATAATACCTTTGTATATTGTCAACAGCTGGAGAAGATTTTATGATGATATTTCCATCATGTTTAGTGAGCACAATGTGGCATATAATGTGTGCTAGGTGTCACACTATAGATATTTGACATATGACATGTGAAGAGTCATGCATTTGGAAATATGAAGAGACTTGTTTTTGGAAATTGGAGAGACCTTTAGTTGTCCTATGAAGGGTATCTCAGTTTTATATATATATATATATGAGATTGTTTTGTATGTGGGTACACTTCTATTAAGTTGAAAGCCTTATACTTAAACATTTTTATATCAATAAAAGAGATAATTTTCTAGTGTGGCTGGGTTTTTCCCTTCAAGCTGAAGGATTTTCTTAGGATAAATGTCTTGTGTCTATTGCACCTATTTTTTGTTCTTTATTGTTGTTTATCTTTAATTCTGAGCAAAACATCCACTCATTTAATGTTCCTACACCATCTAATGTCCATGACAATGATGTTGATGATGATAATTTAGAGAGTCCATTTGATGATTAAAATTTAAAACATCCAATTGTTGAAACTTGAACTTAATGTTATGATTTTGATATCGAAATTGAAGTTTGCATGGAGACCATTTATCATGTATGTTCTAAAATTTAAAAATCATTGAATTTTACGTTGAATTTGTTTCTTATATGATGTTGTATGATATTCTAGTACTATATTCTTAGTTCATGCTTCTAGACTGCATAAGTCTATGTACATACATAAATCATATATGTGTACATATAAACATGTATATACATATACACGTGCACATATCGAATTCCAAAAATAAAATCAACCATACCAACAAATTAGATTTCCAAACCTGAAGCTGACCAGCAATTTAGATTATATATAATGTCAATATTTGTTACAAATAGTTGGGCTACATGTGAAGTTTGGTTTTGGTATATTCTATTTGGAGCCCACTTCTTTTGTATACCTCCCACAATATAAGAGGCCATGGATTATTTATGCCTTTCAAAGGAATGGTTAGGTGTCCAATCTTCTACTTTATCAAGTATAGGCAAATGATCAACATTCCCAATTATCGTAAACTAGAGAAAAATTAAACAACCAACCAGGACTTTGAAGTGAATATACTAAAGAAACAGGAAAAATCTGTCCTTCAATTTATTTTTTACAAATATATTATACATTAAATAGTATGGACGATTACATTTTTACTTACAATTACTGCCACTCTTAACATCACACACTAAGGAAGAAATTAAGTTTGGGCAAAATAAGTCAACTTTGTCCATTTAACACTTTTAGTCTAAGAGTCAAACCTTAGTGTGTGATGTTTAAGCTGTCCATACAAATAGTACCAAAGATGTAAAGTTTTCAATCAACAGAACTTAGCAAAGCACTAAAAATGAACTATCAAATATCTTCCATGAAATCAATAGAAGAGCACACTTTTAAAAGCCAAACAGATAATGCTGTCCAAGTTAAATCTACCATTTTCATCGTATCTCCAAAGGTGACTTGATTCCAATAAACTTTGAACTTTCAAATTAATTATTTCTCATAAACAAAAACCCTAAGTACAAAATATTTGAATGAGTTCAAAACGAAAACATCAACCTGACCTTGAAATTAACTTGAGCAGAAGAAGGGTAAGACTTGATCCCAGTGCAGCTCCTGCGGCTACCAAAATAATTGAACCATTCTTAGGCATTTTCACTCAATAGGTGTGGTGCACGTAATTAGACTTACCGAGGGAATCAATATATTACACAGTTCAGCAAGTTTTTATCCCTTTGATGTCCCTCAGATTTAAATGAACTAAGGCGGCTAGGAAGTTCGTCTTCGTGTTTAATCGTCTCATGCACAAGCTTAATGTATGGTTGAATGGAGAGACTCGGAGAAGGTTTCCGGAACAAAAATAACACGTGTTTGAAAAAATGTAAGCGCCTTTTATAATCGTGGTGAGGAAATTTTATAGAAAGTGACCGATCTCAAAAAAATTCAATTAAAATCTTAATATTTTATTTTAATAATCCAAAATTCTGAAGGCTGGTATAAAAACTTCTAATCTCTAACCTTGAATGAATGAATGTGATTTTAATGACGTCCACAAGACCACAATAGTATGTGGGACTAGCAGAACATGCTGCACAGATTCCATATTTCTTTCCATTTCCAATCTTCTGATATGGATCTTAATCAAGAAGTCTACCATTTGTTTTGATTCTATCAACCTCAAACAAACTATGCATGTTGACCGCCTTTTGTATGAAATCATAGTATGTTCAGATGTTGTTGTATGTTGTGCACTCGATGAGCTAATGTCATTATGTTTCAATAGCTCCCGTCTTACAAAACACGCATATTCTCTCCTCCCAAACCTCCTTGGGCCTCTTCCATCTGCCTGTCTCGCATCTAAGGTGATGGGATCCAATCCTTAACTGAACCAATAACAACCTTGTCTTACCTTTAATAGCAGCCCAAAGGTACATTTTCTTGCCATTATTCCATGTTGGGTTGAATTATTTAATGCAATAAGCCTTTTTTCTCCAATGTTATTATTCCACATGGCACTTTGAAACTTTTCTCTAACAAACTTTTTATGCCCCCATTTTCGTTTGGACACTCCTGCACCTTGATGTTCCATTTAATCTTTTGCTTCATCAATATTTTCTTCCTAGGGTTAAGAGCTTCTTCTTTCACAATTTTCGGCCACCGATGATCATGCACGTTTTTTGTCCTTTTAAGTAGCTAATTAACCGAATTAATGTTGAAGCCTCTAAGAAAAAAGTGTTGGCTTATGATAAAAGAATTTCATAGGGAATGGAGGATTTGACTTTCAGATTGCTTGTGATTAAGTGTTTTTGAATTCTCTCTATTTGCCTCCATCCACAATTTGATATGTTGCACCCCCCCCCCCCCCCCCCACACACACATCTTACAGCCATAACGAATCACCAGCCTGACCAGCAAACCGAAGAGAATCTTCTTAGTTTTCCAATCCCATAGTTCTTATAAAGCATAAATGAAGTTTTACAACCCCCTCGAATCCTTGACGAATTCAAATTAAGATTTCTCTTCACATACCTAATTATTGTTATCAAATATATGAAAGTTATCTTAAATTTCCTTATCTATAATTGTACCTCCACACAACTCTTACTACCTTAAAATATGAGCTTAAAAAGTATGTGAATGTATTTTCTATTATAAGATTCTAGTGTATTAAATAGATGATTTATTTTTACAAGTGAGAATCTTGTCACATCATAAATATAAATTTGAAGTTTCAAACATTAGAATACATCCAAAAGATATTGACAAGGGGACTCCATTCATCAAATTTCTCTAGCTATCAGACCTAGGCCCATTGTGCTTCTAGGGATTTGAACCTTGGTAGATGGCGTTCTATATCTTATGCATTATCCTCACATGAATTATATTCAACTGGTTGAACTACAATGCTTTGACATAGTAAATTTTTTAAATAGATATTACTCAAAATTTGGGTTTCTCTTACCCAAGACAAATTTATTTAATTTTAGCTTACTATCTTTTAACAACGATTTGTATAAAAGTAAAATGTGAAGGTTCTTTAGAAAAATGAAATAACAACTAATGATGTATGGGAACTTGTGGATTTACTCACTTGTCTTGTAAAAGAGATTATCATGATGCTTAAGGCCTTTCTCCCAATATCAATGGTGCTCAAAAGATTTGATTCTTTAATTATACTTTAAATTTTATGTTATTCTAAAAACTCAACTATTGTTTCCCTAGTGTTATATACTATTTCCTTTTGTCAAATACTTATTTCTAATCTTGGCTAGCTAGTTTGATTTCATTTCATGAACCCATGACAAGATTATTTTTTCTAGAATTTGTTTTCATCTGTTTGTTTTAATGTATTTGATTTAAGATCTTTCTCCTGTCATATTTTTAAATATATTGTGAGCAAATAGTCAATTTCTAGTTTTTGAGCTATTATTAAATTTTGAAAATAAATTTGAGAAGTAAACTAAAGAGTGCAAAAGAGAAAGTATGTCAACATATAGAAAATTTGTAATTAACAACAACTGCATAGCTTCCATTATATATAACTTTGCATTTCTTCCCCCATCCCTCCACTTGTCACTAGACTTTCAAATCCCAAACTATATTGACTTTACTATTATGGTGATAGGAATTTAGTGTGGACTATTGCATCAAGAAAGTGTTAGCCTTCTAGTGAGTTTAGTTAGCTAGTGGTTTTGGACAGTTAATCGCCTATCAAAAAAAAAAATGTCCTTGTGACGGTAAACTAGCATTTTGACATGGCTCTCTTATGTTGATGGATTTGTGGGGAATTTATTGGTGAATGATGTATCTATGTACAGATTGGTAACTCGTTTTTAGTATTCATCAATGACATATTTTGCATTTGTTATGAGTTTTTTTGTATGGTAACTTTTGTTTGCAGGGTCTTCTTTAGGTTTTTGTCTTTGTTCTCCTTTTAGTTACCTTTGCAAATGTAGTTGTTTGTTTTTGGTAGTAGTTGCTGAAGGAAGTGATGGTGGTTGTGCCTTACAAAGCATGCATTTTTTTGTGGTGTCTAGGATTTTGATATGGAGTGTTAGCTCTTTTGTATGGGGCTCTTGGAGAGCTTCTAGGTTTTGTATTTCTCTCTCTTGTTCTTTTCTTATTCAGTTTGTGGTTTTGATTTCTTTTTTTTGCAGAGAATAGGTTTTCTACTCTCATGTGTAGGGTTTATAAAGGGCATTGTTTATGTTGGGGTTCCTATAAAAGTTAATTTTATAGACAAACATCGTCATTTATTTGTTAGATTGAAAATTTCTTATTCATATTATGAAAATAATTATTTGCTTTCGTGTTTCAATTTGTTGTGTGTTATGTCCTCATGGAGTTTAGGGTTTGCATGCAATGATATGCATGCTTGTTGTTGTAATAAATGAAGAAAATAATCAATTTCTTATTGTTTTGTGTTTATGCATTTGCATGTAAAATACATATGAGTGTGTGCACTTTACATGTATTGAAATATGTTCATAGCTTTAAAAAATGTTCTTGTATATATATATATATATATATATATATATATATATATATATATATATATATATATATATATATATATATATATATATATATATATATATATATATATATATATATGTATATGTATGTATACATACACATACATATATATGTATATATGTACATATATACATATTATATTTACATATATATATGTATATATACATATGTATATAGTATATATATGTAAGTATATACATATATATGTATGTATACATACATACATATATATATGTATATGTACATATACATATGCATATACATACATATACATATATGTATGTGTATATACATATACATATATGTATGTGTATATACATATGTATATGTATATGTATATATATGTATATACACATACATATATATATGTATGTATGTACATATATAGATATATATATGTATATATATATATGTATATACACATATGTATATGTATATATATACACATACATATACATATATATGTATGTGTATATATATACATATACATATATATATGTACATATGTATATATATATATGTATATATGTATATATATATATGTACATACATACATATATAGAT